>APFE030766929.1:154855-208414 GCA_000404065.3 Pinus taeda | reverse complement strand
TTTATAAATTATAATATAAGTGAATTTGTATATTTTTCAACTTTAAACAAGAAAACTAAAATACTTATGATTTAAACTTTAAATATTTAAACATGCACATCATTGAACATTCAACATTCAACATTCACAATGAAATTTCAAAATTTCTAGTGTTATATCAAGTGCAAATTGGAGTTTACATATTAGTAAGAATCATGAAATATGTCCATTGTCATTCTACATTCAAAATTTGCCTTGAGGCATCTCCAAACAAAACTAGGAAATTTTAAAATACTAAAATAAAAATAGCTAATGGTGAACAATGGCTTCCTCAAGCCATGTCATCAACATCGCTTAGATCTTCAATTAGCATGCTTTCCAAGTAGGAATCACTCTCATTTTGAGGCTCTTTCTCATCCATAGCAACTGGAGGTAGCTCAATAAGGCCATCTGGTTGTATCTCCTCGCCCACACACATAGCATCATTTGTGTATTGGCCCCATCTCTTGAAAGGACCCTCCTTGTAACCAAGATCTTTTTGAGATATGAGACAAAGTGTGCTATGAATGTACACTAAATTCTCTGCCTTCTTTGAGCCCAACCTATTTCTCTTTACTGAATGGATAAAGGCACAAGTACTCAAATTCCTCTCGAAAGATGTAAAACTAGCTACTTGGAATATTAGGGGAAGCCCATTAAATTAATTAAAAATTTAAAAATAAAAACTAAAATGAACTCCAAAGAACCCGATTTTGGGGTTCCAAGTACCCATCATCAGGGTTCTTCGTACTTGTCAAGACAAAAGAACCCAAATTTTTTTAATGGAGAACTTGATTCTTCATAGAAGAACCCGGTTCTTATGGGTTCTTCTCAGAAGCACCCGTACAAGAATCCAGTACTTGGGTTCGAGAACCCCACCCCCGGGTTTGGGAACCCGCGCAACATAGGAATTTAACATTACCATGAACTGCATATGCCTCAAACTTCCTGATGAACTGCATATCAACATTAGGGCAAAAATTCACTTTTATAACTTTAGACACGCATCTAGAAGCAACTAGAAGTCACTAACATACCCTAAAAATAAATTAGAAAGCAAATTAAAAGTTAATGAGGAAACGTGGGTTGTACGGCCATGAAACGCGTTTTCGGCCGTACTACCACGTTTCCGTTTCAGGAAACGTGGCAGTACTACCAAATGCGTTTCCGCGTTTCATACGGAAACGGTTCTCTGTACCATGTTTTCTGCAAGGAAACGTGGCCAGTACGGCCGGAAACGCGTTTCACGGCCGTACCAAATGCGTTTTCGCGTTTTGTACCAGTTTCCTTACGGAAACAGATCTTTGTACCACATTTCCTGCAAGGAAATGTGGCCAGTACGGCCGGAAACGCGTTTCACGGCTATACCAAATGTGTTTCCGCTTTTCATACCAGTTTCTGTACGGAAACGGACCTCTATACCACGTTTCATGCAACATAGTAGGTGGGTCTTCATCTTGGGCTTGGCCTCCCTATATGGGATCCAAGCCCTTCAGAGGGTCATATTGGTACTTCTAGGGTGAGCGTTGAGAGCCATGGGCCTCCACCACAACATAACATTTATTGCCACGCCATGGGCATCTTCAACACCACACATTGATTGTTCGTGCCCTAGGCATATAGAGATGATGATGCACTTGAACCATGTTGCCCAACCAACCACGCATTTGCACATGACACTTGGCAGTCGATTCAGGGCCCAGATGGGGTGTTGTCTCATCCGGAGAGACATTGGTGGGCTTGTATCATCATTCTAGCCCTTATTGATGGAGCATCGACATGTTTGATGCAGTTGGAGACCCATGAGATCATTCATTGTGCGGCGTGCCCCACAACCACTTGGAGCACCACAAACGTTTTGCTTGGAAACCAAGGGGCCAACCCCTTGGTCATCATTTTGGAAGCCCTCCTCTTCATCTTGGCACATGGAGGACCTATCTTGGCCTTCCAACGACCCTTTTACACCATTATTTTATCATTTCGGCCTTATTAGGAAGGCTTGTTGTACACTTTTGAGCTATTTGGTGGGCTTGTCACCAATAGGGTTGTTTTTTTCCCGTAGGAAAAATTACAATTTTCTATTAGATAAAGAAAATTACATGTTGTAGATGCCTGAGCGGCATATGCCATATGTTGGGCCATAGCTCTCAAAAAAGATAGTTCTTACAAAATTACCCATGTAGTGTTTACTGTAACTGTTCAGATGAAAGTTATATACAGGTATGTATATGTCATGTACAATGAGGAAAAAGGAAAAATATACTACAAAAAATTAGGGCCTGTTGGCCCTCAGGTAGATCTGATCTATGTACGACTGATGATAGTATTGGAAGTGTTCATCACCCTGCTGTTCCTTTCACCAATAGGGTTGTTATTTTGCATATTAAAGTCATTTTTAGGGGCTTATTAGGCTAATTAGACCAAATCGAACTCCTAAAGGCTCAGATAAATAAAAAAGAGCCTAATTTGTGAATCATCATCATTTGGATTGGGATTTTTCTCTTAAAAGGAATTCAGACCTGCAATTGATGTTCGAAATTGGTAGTTTTTGATGCATTTTGATGTTTGGATCTTCACAATCTTATCTTGGAGCTTTTATATTGCAATTATGATGGATGGATATACTCACATTTCCGTGTAAGTGTATTTTGATGCTATATCTTTATATCATTGCATGTCTAATGCATGGAATGTCTTGTCATAATCTTGTTTACGACATAATTTAATCCGAATTATTGAAAGCACTTGGTTATTGAAGCATTGCATGCATTACTCACTAAGGGAATGTGAATGAATGTTTCTAGAGGCATGCCTTGTCTTGCAATCCTTGAAACTCCATGATTTCTTGCCCAACAAAGTATAAATTCCTTTTGAAGTTGAATCGCTGCCTCCTAGGGTTTGCAAAATTCTTTCATCAAAGAAGGTCTTGACTCCATTTCTCCTAGTTGGCTAGGCACTGGTCCTAATCCTAATTGATCAACCCTAAACCGTTCTCCTTCCCTTTCTTCTTCCATTTTTTGCCCTAACCCCACTAGGCCAACTATGGCCTAATGCAAAATGCATTAGGGAGGTCATCTTGAAGAGCGAGTTGGTGGGCTACTACGCTGGGGTTTCCTCTAAGTGTGAGACCTAACTCCAACATCAATTCTACCTTTAAGTTTCTTTAATCTTGGGTTAATGCCATTTTCCTAAGGTTGTTTGCTCTCAAAACTCGTTGGAAGTTAGTCACTCTTTGATCTCTCTCGTCCTTGCTTGACCTAGGTGTCTCACTGAAGTTCTTTCACCTTGTAAATTTGCAAACCCTAGGCCTCACTTGGATTCTACTAGGTCTTTTTTGTGGTCCTGGGACCTGAATCCATATATGGTCGTTATCTTACATAACCTTAAGAGAGGTCATTTCCATTCCCTTAGGAAGCCTTGATTTAGGAGTCTCTCTTGTATTTAGTATCCTTTCCTCATAGGTCAAGGCTTCCTCATAAACCTTTCTTGGAGAGCCATTATCTTGCCTTTGAAGCAACCACGCCATTAACTGAGTCTAACCTTATATCTTGCCATTGATCCCACCATTTGAGTGATTTCCCTTATATCGATACTCCTCCCATCATTGAAAGTCGATAAAGAGCAAGGGACATTGACTGTGGTGACAATGGGTCTTTGTCCCATTGATGTAATTTGGTTTGGTAGTTGTCCCTTAGGCACCTGTCCTAGGACTCCTGCTAGATTGTGTGGCAATAGTCCCCAAGGTTCTTGGGACACAGGAGCCTTGGGGAGGGTTTTTTCAATAGTGGGGACAAGTTCTTGTGTCACACTAAGAATTGAATTTGGAGAAAACTATAGAGGAAGTCTATTTTAAAAATATGTTGTTGGAGATTGACTTTTATTCAGACTTGGATGCAAGGGCAGACTCCAAAGAAGATTGTTTTGACAAATAAAGTAACGGTTTGATTCCAACTAGTACACACAACCAAAGAGTCATGGATAGGAAAAAATGTTCCTTGGAAGGTTGTTTGTCTTTGAATTACTTAATGCTATATGTTCAATATTTATAATACAAACACACAATAAGAGTAAAGGAGAGGGTTTGATACAAACTAATATACACAACAAAAGAGTGAAGGAGAGGAAACATTGTTCCTTAGAAGTTTGTTTGTCTTTGAATCACTCAGTACAATATATCTACTATTTATAATACAAGCACATAAAAAAAGAGTAAAGGAGAGAAGAATTGCTACCTGTAAGGTTTTTTATCTTTGCATTACTTAGTAGTATATATTTTCAATGCAAAATTGTTTTAAAATAGGTCCCCAGTGAGAAATATAATTCTATGACATACTTTCTAGTGTTCCACAAGGACACATTCACAAGGGTTGGGGATGTGTTGCCTATATCCTGAATGTCTGTAGTATGGGGAATGGGTTGAGGATGTCCCTTGCTGTCCCCTTTATAAAAGGACATTCCCAGGATATCCTCTACCAAAGGGGATGTCAATACATCCCTCAACCCCCACAGAGGATGTTGACAAATCGATAGGGCTGCTATTGAAGCGATTTCTCTTTAACTTGACAACTGCTTGTGATATTCTTTTACTTTTCTTTATGATTAGCTTCTCCTTCTCTTATTATTATAATGTTCTTATCATCAAACAACTACCAAATGATAAAATCAATAAAACAAGTGGACACAAGATGTAGGCTTCAAGTCTGGGACAAAACCTCTCTTAAGGAGGAAACCCACCAAAATATCCTCTTCTTATAGGTTCTTCAAACGACAAATTCCAAGACCTTTATACCAAGACCAAGACCCTTCCAAGACCAAGTCAAACTTTCTTGAGGATGTGCCTGTTCTTACCAAGTCAAACGATGTCAAATCAATTCCAAATGCACAATTTCGACTCCCAACTACAAACTTCAACCCTCACTACAGATCTGCAATCTTTGGCCCCATGCAACAATCTGCGACTTCGCACGTGTGGATGAATTAGGGCTTGCTAAGCTTCCTCCTTGCTTCCCTTGGGTTGGTCCTTCAAAGGCTTGTAAGTGATCAAATTGACTTTCTTTCCTTGGGTTTTGTCCCTTTGCTTCTTTAGAAAAACTTCGACATTGTAGTTGTAGAAACCCTAGCTTCCTTCGCACATGTGAGAGATCAAGAGGGTAAAAATCAATTTTTTTTATCTTTTCTTCTTTCTTCTAATCCTGCACTTGCTTTCTTTCTTCTTGTCTTTTCTTCCTTGGTTGAATGAGTGAGTGGGTCTCCAAATGAAGTTGAATGGTCTCTTATATATAGGCTTTCAAGGAGGACGAATAACACCAATTAGGCTAACTTCTTCACCGCCAGGTTGACTTGGTCTTGGAGGGGTATTTTGACACTTTTGTCTCAAAATAAATTCTTTTGACTTATTACAAAATGCCCAATAAGGTCTAATACACGTAACAATGACTCTTTTGACTTCTTGATTCTATGAAAAAACCTAGAAGCACTAAAAAGGTGCTTTGACCTAAAACAAAAATAATCTTAAGCATGAAATCCATGCTAATAATAATAATAATTTTCCTTTTTTTTTACAATAATAAGAATTAAGAGTACATTACATATTATGAAGGTTGAACCTAGTTACACATTTCAACACTCCCTCTAAGCTAGGGAGGTATTGATAATGGTACAAGGACATTCTCATACTGAAGAGATGTCATAAGAAGAGTCGGATTGGTAAGCCATCTTATAAGCTATCTTTGAAGCTTATATCAGTGCATCTCATCATATCAACCAACATTGTCATATAGCAAGGCCTTGACTAGCAACTCCATCTCTCCATTAGATTAATCATTAGAGCACAATGCTGGGGAGACAATGATTTATTGACACCACCATCATTGTCTCTCAAGGTACATACCCCACTTGAATGTTCCCAAGGTATGTCCTTTTAGGACCATTCCTGTCTTGTGTAAAAATAATTTTCCTTTCTTTTTACAATATATATGAATCAAAAGTACATTACATATTATGAAGGCTGAACCTAGTTACACATTTCAATGCTCCCTCTAAACTAGGGAGGTATTGATAATGGTACAAGGACATTCTCATACTGAAGAGATGTCATAAGAAGAGTCGGATTGGTAAGCCATCTTATAAGCTATCTTTGAAGCTTATATTAGTGCATCTCATCATATCAACCAACATTGTCATATAGCAAGGCCTTGACTAACAACTCCATCTCTCCATTAGGTTAATCATTAGAGCACAATGCTGGTGAGACAATGATTTATTGACACCTTCATCATTGTCTCTCAAGGTACATACCCCATCCGAATGTTCCCAAGGTATGTCCTTTTAGGACCATTCCTGTCTTGGATTTACACATCCTCAAGGATTCTCCTCTTCGACTACTCTTACCTATTGGATGCCCTATCTTATCCTCAAAGAGTTTCGATTTTCAAATGCTTGCCCAATTCTCCATTCTTTCTTCATGATGTGAAGACAAGAATGATATGTCTATCTCTTCCTCTCAACTAGGGCGGAAATATCAACCAATCCATGCTTGCTTCTTAAATATGCAAGCTTCTTATTAGGAAGAGATTTTGTCAAAATATCAGCTACCTGCTCATTGGTGGAGATATGTTGTAGCTGTACCACCCCATCTTGCACTAATTTTTGTGTGTAATGATACTTGTTTATATGCTTTGATCATGCATGGAATATGGGGTCTTCAGACAACCTTATGCAACTTGTGTTGCCATAATGTATAATTGTAGGGTGCACTGGTCCTTTAAACAAATCAGATAACAACTTTCTTAACCAAAAACTGCTCTACCAATTTCACATGCTGCAGTATATTAAGCTTCAACACTACTTAAACTCTTGCTTTCTACTCATCCACGAGATCATAGAGGATCCCAAGCTAAAACATCCTCCTGCTGTGCTTCTTCCATTAGTCTCACTGCCTCCCCAATCAGAATCGGTATATCCCATTAAATGGATATTGTTCTTTCTATCATACTTCAGGAAGTAAAGTATTGTCCCTCGCAGATATCTCAATATATGTTTGGCTGCTATCCAGTGGTCATGTCGAGACTCCATCTGAAAATGACTGAGAATATTCACTGCAAATAAATATCTGGATGTGTGCTTATAAGATACATCAGAGAGCCAAGCAATTGTCTTGTGGGATCTACGAGGCTTGATTTTGAACTTCTCAATCTCTTCAAATTGGTGATCATGGGAGTTGTCATTGGCTTGCTATCGATAATGCCAAACTTTTGTAGCATCTTAATTACATACTTCCCTTGACCTAGATATATTTCGCCAGGTTTTCGCCAAAGTTCCAACCCCAAGTAATAATGCATAAGCTCTAGATCCTTCACATCGAATTCTGCTGCCAATTGTTTCTTACATTCCTAAATACATCTTTCTAGACCTGTTATGAGTAAGTTATCCACATATAGAAGAATGATCACTGGTTCATCCTTCACTACTTTGATATAAAGATTTGGATCTGCAGAACTCCTTTAACAACCAATCCTTTGTAAATATGTATCCATCTCAGCATACCAAGCCCTTGGGGCTTGTTTAAGGCCATAAAGTGCCTTCTTCAGCCTACAGACATGAGTTTCATTATTATGTACTTCGAATTCCAAGGGTTATTCAATATATATTTCTTCATCAATGGTGCCGTTTAGGAAAGCTGTCTTGACATCCATTTGATGTATGTTTCATCCCATAGTTTCTGCCAAGGAGATTACTGATCTTATTGTTGTGTATCTTGTTGTGGGAGCAAATGTTTCTTCATAGTCGATGCCTTCTTGTTTAGAGAAACCCCTAACCAAAAACCTTGCTTTGTACTTGTCAATGCTTCCATTTGCTGCATGTTTGATCTTGTAGAGCCATTTGGAAGTTACAACATATTTTGTATTCGACCTAGGAACGATTTCCCAAACTCTATTTTTCGTTGTAGATTGATATTCTTCTTTCAAAGCATCTTTCCATTCTTGATATTTGACAACTTCTTCAAAAGAGTATGGTTCTGCTTCAATCAATTTTGTCATATAGGTTGCATACCCCGAATATCTTTTTGTTTTTTTTACTTTCCCTGAATGTTCCTTTACGTGCAGCATGTCCTTCTGCTTCTTGAAGAGTAGATGTTAACCAAATGGGTCTCTTACGAGATTCATGGATTATGATTTGCTACACAGGTTCACTGGGACCTTCTCCCTCATAATTAGGTATAGTATCTTCTTCTTCCCTTGGACATTCTTCAAATATTTCTAGATCTTCGTCATCAAAATCAATAGGGCGATCTTTAGACTTCTTGTAGGCAATGTTTTCATCAAAAGTTACCTCTCTACTTACTTCAATTCAATGACCTTCCTTGATGTCGATTCTATATGCCTTTGACGAGGCACTATAACCAACAAATATGGCCTTCATGCTTGTAGGATCCAATTTCTTCCTTTTATCTTTTGGAATGTGAATGTAGACAAGGCAACCAAATATTTAGAGATGATCTACACAAGGTTTTCTTCCTATAAACGTTTCTTGAGGAATCATGTTGTCAATTATCTTATGAGGACTTTGGTTTTGAATATAGTCTGTTGTTTTGGATGCTTTACCGTACAGAAATTGAGGTAAGTCTTGATCATGCAGCATAGTTGTAATACATTCTTCAATTGTACGATTCTTTCTCTCTGCTACTCCATTTGTTCAGGGTTGTATGGAACTATAAACTCCCTCTTAGTTTCATCCTCCTTACAGAAAGAAATGAGTTTTTTTGATGTGTATTCCCCTCCATTGTTAGATCTTAGCACTTTTATCTTCATTTTTGTAAGATTCTCTACTTCTACCTTGAATTCTTGAAAATTATCAAATACCTCTTCCTTGGACTTAAGAAGATAAATCCAAGTCTTTCTTGAGTGGTCATCAATGAAAGTTACATAGTATAGATGACCTCCTAGTGATTTTGTAGCCATAGGACCACAAACATCAAAGTGAATGAGATCCAAAATTTCCTTGGATCTTGTATTACTGCTTCCAAAAGGTTTCTTCACATTTTTACCTAAAGTGCATCCCTTACAAACTCCTTCATGGTCTTCCTTCAGTTTAGGGATGCCATTCACCATTGAGTTTAAAGATGGTAAGATTTTGTAGTGAAGGTGTCCAAACCTTCTATGCCAAAGTTCACATGGATTGATTTCAAGGTGAATTGAGGCTTGAGAGAGAGGTGTAAGTAATCTATAGAGTCTACCCTCATGAATTCCAATGATTTTTGCATTATTAATGCTGGAGCCCTTACCCCATACCATAACTTTTCCGTCAACAAAAGCAATTCTATCTCCTTTATCTTCTAGACAAGAAATGAAAAGTAAATTTTTCTTCAAACCTGGTACATATAGGATGTTGTTGAGATGTATGTGTCCTTCGTCTTCTAGCTCCAACATGGTTGATCCAATTCCTCTTATTGCATAGCTCTTTTTATCTCCAAGATCGACTGAATGGGAATATATTCCTTTTGATAGAGTCTTTAGTTGGCCATGTTCACTTCTCATATGTTTAGAAGCTCCACTGTCAATTACCCATATGTTGTCATCTTCAAAAGTACTTGTAAATGTTGTGAATAGTCCTTTATTTAAATCCTTTGTAGTGAAGATCTTTTTTTTTTTTTTTTTTTTTTTTTTTTTTTTTTTGATAAGTGGGTGAATCCTGAAAATCACTCTTACCCTGTGGCTGAGAGGCCACTACTCAGGGGCATCTAAGCCGTCAAAGTCACTCGGGGATCGCACCCGGCTTGAGCCGCACCAGCGTAAACCATGCTGGATTTTTTGGTATCGACGAGACTAGAACCGGTGACCTTTGCGTATGGAGCGCCTTAACAGCGCGCTCCTTCACCAACTGTTCTATATCTCTTTGATTTTGTAGTGAAGATCTTGGTCATATAGTTATTGATAGATAATAAGAGATCCCCAAATGCTTTGATGCCTTGATTGAGATGTTTTGTCATCATAGAAAATTGCTTCAACGAGAACTTCAATGACTTCTTCAAGGATGTAGTGATCTTCATTATGCCCTTTGTCAACCTTAGCTTTGAAACCATGTTGAGAAATCAATAGGGCTACTATTGAAGTCATTTCTCTTTAACTTGATAACTGGTTGTGATATTCTTTTACTTTTTCTTTATTATTAGTTTCTTCTTCTCTTATTATTATAATGTTCTTATCGTCAAACAACTACCAAAACATGAAGATCAATAGAACAAATGGACACAAGATGTAGACTGCAAGCCAGGGCCAAAACCTCTACTAGAGAGGAAAAACCACAAAAATGTCTTCTCTTATTATAGATTCTTCAAATGATGGATTCCAAGACCTTTAGACCAAGACCAAGATACTTCCAAGACCAAGTCAAACATTCTTGAGGATGTGCTTCTTCTTACCAAGTCAAACCAAGTCAAACATTCTTGAGGATATGCTTCTTCTTACCAAGTCAAACCAATTCAAATCAATTCCAAATGCACAACTTCAACTCCCAGCGACAAACTTCGACCCTCACTGCAAATTTGCAATCTTTAGCCGCCTGCAACTGTTGAAGAATGTAACTAGTGTTAGTCTTCATAATTGTATTTGTAAAAATAAATTTTATTTTTAAAGAAATTGACTTGTCAAAGCCTCCATTGAAGGCTTTAGGTTTTGTCATGAGTTAATAGAGTCATTGTCATTTCTATTAGACCCTTCTTGGGCTTTTGTATGATGTAAAAAGAATTATTTTTGAGTCAAAAAGGTCATTTGTCACCTCCACAGTAAGTCGGCCCTGTCCCCATGAAGTTGGCTTGGATTAGGGCTATTCGATCCAGCAGAAAGGCTATATAGAGGGGCAACTCGACCTATTTGAAGCACTAACTCAACAAGTTCGATCTACAAGAGAAAGAGGCATAAAAGAAGAGCGAAGTTGCAGAAGAAGGAAGAAGTTGGGAAGACCTAAATCGAGTTATTGTGCAATTTCTCTCTCACACATGTGGAGTTTCGGGGTTTTCGCTGGGGCCAAAATTTTGAATCTATTGCGGGTTTGAAATTCTATAGTTGGGGGCCGAAAATTAGCTGCTGGGGGGCCAAAATTCTAGATGGAAGCTACAACTGGGAGCTGACACTTGGAAACTTTGGTAGGGGTCATCTACAAGGAGGAAGGGTTGACTTGGTGATTGGAGGAGGTCTTTCTGTAGGTCTAAAGGGTCTTCGATTGTCTCTTCTTGATTTGAATCTATTAGTGGAAGAGTTGGACTGGGTTTTTGCCCTTGGAGGGTTTTGCCCTGGCTGAGTGCCTACATCTTGTGTCTCTTGTTCTTGTGATCTTCATATACATTTTATATGGCAATTGCTTGATGAAAGATAACTAATAAAGAAGTAAAAGAAAGCAACATAAATCACAAGTAATTATCGAGAAAGAGGAATCAAACCCTAAGCATTGATTTCTCAATAACAAGTTGCAACTTCGCATGTGTGGATGAATTAGGGCTTTTTAGTCATCCTCCTTCCTTCGCTTAGGCTGCTCCTTCTTCAAAAGCTTGTAGGTGATCAAATTGACTTTCTCTCCTTGGATTTCGTCCCTTCTTTGCTTCTTTAGAAAAACTTCAACCTTGTAGCTGTAGAAACCCTAACTTCCTTCGCACATGTGAGAGATAGAGACAGTAATGATCAGAATTTTTATCTTTTCTTCTTTCTTCTAATCCTTCGCTTACCTTCTTTCTTCTTGTCTTTTCTTCCTTGGTTGAATGAGTGAGTCTCCAAATGAAGTTGAATGGTCACTTATATATAGGCTTTCAAGGAGGACGAATAGCCCCAATTAGGCCGACTTCTTCACTGCCAGGCCGACTTGGCCTTGGAGGGGTAGTTTGACACTTTTGACTCAAAATAAATTCTTTTGACTTGTTACAAAATACCCAATAGGGTCTAATACATGTGACAATGACTCGTTTGACTTCTTGACTCTGACAAAACCTAGAAGCACTCAATAGGTGCTTTGACCTAAAACAAAAATAATCTTGAGCATGAAATCCACTCTAAAATTGATAATAATAATAATAATTTTCCTTTCTTTTTACAATCTACAAGAATCAAGAGTACATTACATATTATGAAGACTGAATCTAGTTACATATTTCAACAGAGTATACCTAAATGTCTGCTATGTGGGAGAGGGAAAACTGATTATGAAAATATTTTAACAAAATTATTTTTTATTCTTTTTCCCAATTACATATTTTTTCTTTTGCGTTTATGGACTCCCAGAAGTTCATCCTTCAAGAAAATTTTCCCTTATATTTTCTCAATATTTTGGGGATTCCTCCTATGCCTTTAGTTAGTCATCCCTTGTGTAGGCCCTTGAAATTTGGTCTCAAAACTTATCTTCCTACCCTACCATCCACTGTGAAACATCACATAAATAGCAGTAAAAGAATGGCTAAAAATGGACAAAATACATTTCTAGTGCTCATTAAGACCACTAGTGGCACCAAGTGCTGAGAGTTAGTCCAGTTAATATGTGTTAACATGCATTATATTTGTACTTTATACTTATCTCATTTGGGTGTCTTGGTTTAAAATTTAATTGGTCACTTGCACACTTTATTGTATTTTATTGGAGACATGGTCAAACTTGATTACACTGACAATTCCATACTCTAAAAATAGTAATGAAAAAAGAGATGAAAGGAGGAGGCTAGATCCATAGTGTGGTGCAAAGAAGTTTTGGACCACTCATCTGACTTTTCTCCTCTGTGAAGCAATGTCTCATCATTGGGATGCATGAGAACGAGAGAGGGAGAGAGAGAGGGTATCTGCATGAAATTATCCCCAAAGGTGGAAAAGTATAGCTACTGAGATGAATGTGGTATACTATGTTTCATTGCGAAGTTAGTTAGGAACCTCTCATTTTGTACGTGCACTTATATATGTGTACAAAGACTTTCATATGTTATAAACACAAATCTACATATGTGTGTGTTGAGAGGGTAAGGGGGTCTATCCTGTCCAAAGAGTGTTCCAAAATTTGTTTATTTTTAAACAGATATTTCACTGGCTTTGGTTTGGTCCTCTCTAAAGAATATGGATAATCTTTGGGAGAGTTCAATCAGAGATTCCTTTTACCACTGTTGGTGTGGCATTTTGCTTTTTGTTAGTGTCTGGCTGCTTTCTATTTACATTCATGCTATATCAAAAAGCAAAGAGAAAGGTCTGGCCTAACTTATTATCATCTCTGTATTTTGCAATATTTTCTGATAGCCATTACGAATTGATGCTTGCACCAACATTTTAGCACAATTCTTTTAATTTGTTGTCTTTTCTCGATGGTGCTTGAGATTTTTCGGAGAGTGCCGTTGATTAGTTTTCTTATAATTTTTTCTGAATGTTATGCTTTGCAGGATTATTTACCAAAGCTAAAAAGCCAATATAGTATCTACGAAGATGCTTTCTTTGGAAAACTCAAAGGTAATCTTGGCTGTCTGCCTGGAAATTTGTATTCCATTATAGCTATGTAGTGACATAAACATAATTTGGATATTCATGTTTTGAGGTGATTATTGAGGAGGCAGACATCTTTGTGTTATATCTAACATCTGAAACTGTTTTGATATTTTTCTTGTTGAATTTGGTTAGCATTGGTTGCATTTTGCAGAGGGTGCAGTTATTGCTCGTGAATACCCATTATCAACATGTACTGTAGCTGCTGGCATTGGTCTTCTTCTTATGAGAAGTATGCCCTTGACTGGGGAATGCAAATTTCCAAATCTGTTGTTAACTGTATTGTTAGAATTTTATTTTTGTAGGATGTTCTTGCTTTGTAGATAAACTATACAGAGAGATTACTGTAAATCTGTATTTTCAAGTAATTATTTTGATTCATCTTAGAGGTGATTGAACCAAAGTTTAGTTAGCATGGGCAACTAAATCTGTCTCTCTCTAGTTTAACCTGCATCTTACCTTCTTAGCTACTACTTTTGTTAGGTTTTTTGGCAGTATCTTCTGCAAAACAAATCAAAATTGTTGCAGGGTAAATGAACTCTTTGTATATAGCCTTCTCAGTTTGCAATGCAACTCATATCCTCATTCCATTTCTTCAGGTTCTTTAACAGTTCCCTCTTAGAAATTTGATGGACTAAATTCTCGCTGAATAATCTCCATCTTTCTGCACCACTTTGTCTGTTCAATGTTGAAATTTGGTCCTACTATGTTGAGCATGGGCAAGATTTGGCTGTATGCATAGTTCCTTGGGGTTTCTGAACTTCTATGTTAAGATGATCAATGGTGCATTAAAGTTTAAGGTGCTATTTCAAATTTGCCTGCAGGTCCAAGGAGGTTTTTATTTCGCCATACCATTGGTCGATTCCAAAGTGAAGAGGTAGTTGTGGTTCATTTTTCTGCAAAATTCTCAATTTAGTTTGGGTTATAGTGAAGAGGCAGTATTCAGACTTAATTTGGATTCATATTTATTTTCCTTCATTTCCTGTTTAGGTGAAGAGGTATTTCGTCTGTTTCTTCTTTTCAATTGAACGTCTAAAAGTACTGTGAAGTTGTGCTTGTTGATAGTAATTGTAGATGTGAGTGCCTTATAAATATTGCCGTTGATGATATTTTGTTTGATTTAGCTCTCATATGAGGAAGTAATGACTGTTGGAAGTTTGATTGAAGACGTGGAACTGACAGTCTTGCAAATTTTGTATGCAGTAGAAACTAAAGTTTTGCAGTAACTAAACAGATGATTAGAATTTTGAAAGATAGCCTTACAAAATGTTTCTGGTACTTTTCTAATTGAAAGTATAGGTGTGAAATTTGTGACTTTCTTTTTTATTGGGAAAACATGCATCTTATATAACACAAAAGCAGAACACATCAGTGGTATTATAATTTATTAGTTGCTATATGACATATTAGATGACACTTTTGGCAGTTGACATGTTGGGGATTGTACATGTGCATATGTAATAAATAAGAAATATCATTCTGGCAAATATATTATTTGAGTAATTTCCATAAAAGTCAGTAATTTCCGTTGGAAGTTTTGATGGAGACTGTAGTAGTCCAACTGCTAGCTACAAAAGAATTAACAAGATCACATCCTGTAACCATTGAAATGTAATTGATATAGGGCTAATAAAGAAAATAGGTAGTGAGTGCATGAGTATACTAAAGGTGGATAGTAGAGATAAAAATAAAAATCACCTATTGCCAAAAAGCATAACTTGTAGTGTAAGTTACCCATCAAAAAGTGGGTGACTCCTAGGAGAATACTTTTTTCTCCTCTTTGGACAGCCAGCTAGCTAGTAGCCCTTTCGAATGCCAGGATCCTCCACTCCTTGCTCTGGTTAGATTTCTTTCTCATCTGGCATTCATTTCTGAAGGAAGGTGACTCATCCATTGGCAAGTACTTTGACCATTTTTGCAATCATGTGTTTTCACTTAATGTTATGGGCATGCTAATATGGATCAAGGGGCAAACTGGATAATTGACCATCTTGATTGTATTCTTGTTCCCTTACTTAACCTGGGAGGTTAGTGTTTGACTCTAGTCTAGTGGGACCTCCTCTAAGGCCTTAGGATTTTAGGAAGGGCACTACCGGGGAAGCAGTGATTGAGTAGTGTGACCAAGGTAATCCATACTTACCACTTTCCGTCTTTTCCCTTATTCATCTCCATTCTTCAGGTTGGTGGTCATTGGTCATTGGAATTGGCACCCTTCAGCCTCATCTTTGAGTTTGGACCGAAAACTTTGCCCTGGAGGTTGATGTAGCTAAAAGAAAGATAAAAGCATAAGAAAGCCACAATGGAAGAAAAAGATAAAATGCGAAAGATGGCTGGGACATTTGCTTAGCATGTGAGCAAAATCCTAGGATGAGCTCCACCCCCCTCATTAGTCATCACCCAGTTCCTCTAGCACATGATGCTTCATCCATAAAAGGAACCCTTGTATTGTCTCAACCCTGATTAGTGATAAATTGACTCATCCTTCAGGTGTAAAGGAAAATCTCTTCCACAGTATCCAACAAAACAAAATACTATCAGGGCATCCTACACCTCCCCTTTGTTGCAGGTTTGACCACTTACAGATTTGAAGGATCATAACCTTAGACCATCAACAACCTTCGAAAATTCAACATCCTTCATATCAACTTAATGGGCCAAAATCTTTAGAAATCTTATCCTTAGTTGTTCAAGACTTCCTGCAAAGATGATAACATCTCCATGCAAGACCAAGGCAATTGGACTAGATCTATCAAAATCACAAAGATAAAAATCTGGACAAATCTCATCCATCCTGAAATACCAAGCTCGTAGGGAAAACAACAGCCCCTATAGAATGCCTTAAACAAATTGTAAACATCGCCCATCCACCAAAAAGCCTTGGGAAATTGAAGCAAAACTGAATAGGTTCAACTCCTTCGACATAATCTTCTAGTAAGGGAGAAAGAGTCTCATCATGTTAAAATTGGCAACTAGGGCCAAAATCCATATGGGTCATCTTATTTATAGCAGCTGATATTTTTCTGGATCCCTCTCATCGAGAGGTGTAGGATTGATCTAAAGATCATCCGATTCCGATAAGTATTCATGGAGTTATGAATTTATTTGCGTTATAAGACAATTCGACAAGGTCAGCCAGCAACCAAATAAACCCCACATGTGCTTAACGTTTTAGTATAAAAGGAGATGACTTGAGAGTCATTTCTCACACACACTTCTATCTTGATTTCTCTCCACTTGTCTTGTGTTTTTAGTGGAAGAGAAATCTAGGAGTGGAAGCCCTAGACGTTGGAGGATTGAGGCTGCCCTATCCGCAGTCAAGAAGAAGAACGCTGCCCTAATCTAGAGGATGCAGTCAAGTGAGAAGCCCTAACGCTACAAGGAGGACAGCCCTAGTATCTACGCAGTCTAAAAGAAGAAGCCCTAGCCTATACGCTGGCCTCTGCGCAGCCAAGAAAGAGGCTGCCCTAGACAGCGTGAAGAGCTGTGTGGACAACAGAGCCTTAGCCGCAGTATGAAGGGTCAAAGGGACAGCGTGGAGGCTGCCCTAGAGAGCGTGAAAGTTTGTGGTGACAACGTGGTGAGAAAGAGCAGTTTTGAGGGTAAGTTAAGGGCTGTTCCTGGTGCATATTGCTGGGCAGATTAGGCCGAGGAACAACAGGGCAGACTAGGCCGAGGAACAGCAAGTGTGGAGGCCGAGGAGCAACGTGGCGGTTCTGGAAGAGAAGCCGAGTTGCTGTAGGTTCAACGGATCTGTTTTAGGGCTTCACAAGTATTGTTTAAAGGCTGATTTGAAGGGCTGTAAGGACGCAAAGCTTAAGGACAGATTGACGCTGTTTTAGGGCATTGTGGTGAAGGTTTTGGAGGGAGGCTGAAAGCTACAGCAACTGCTGTGTGAGGCCGTAGCCAACAACTAGATAAAGGGCTGTAGGGTGATGCCCTAACCAGTGATGCAGTGCAGTAGTGCAGCGTCATGGACAGCAGTATGGCAATGCTATTAGATAGCAGCAAAGGTATGCTAAGGCAAAGAGCATGGACAGCATGGCAAGCAAGCAAACATGGAATGGCCATGTCACTAACAATGGGACAGCATTATGCTAAATAGGACAGCTGGCTACATGGTGCTGCTAACTAGTGCAACAAAGTAAATGGGACAGCAAGGTGACTAGTGCAGCAAAGATGCATGGGACAACAGGCTACATAGCGCTGCAAAGATGCATGGGACAGCAGGCCACATAATGCTGCAAAAATGCATGGGACAGCAAGCAAACTTGGAATGAACAGTGGGACAGCTGTATGCCTCATAGCACAGCAGTGACTAGCATGGTACAACAATGGACAGCAGTGTAGCATCAGGTGTAGCAGTATGAAGTGTACAGCATGGTCATGAGGTCCAGCATTGTGATGATGGGTCCAGCATGGTGCAGCACGGTGAGGTGCAGCATGATGACGAGATTTAGCACAATGATAGGTGGAGTCACCTTGGAGAATCAGTTGAAGCAGCATGTCTTCAACTGATCTCATGTATCATCTTCTTAAGAGATGATCTATGCACTTATCTAGATAAATCAAAGTGTTGACTTCTATTGTAAATGTACTATCTCTCTCTCTGCTGAACTATTGAAGAACATATAAGAAGAATTGATCAAGGTTTCTCCACATTGGGGTTTGTCCTTGGCTAGCGCCACGTCTTGTGTCCTGTTTTCTTGGCTCGTCTTCTGCAATTTATGTGTATGTTCTAATTGTAGTTTACTTTAATGCTGATGTGATTGCTAATCTGGAAAAGATATTGAGCTAACTGTGAAAATTGAAATAAATTGCTCTAAGCATAGAACGTACCTAAAATTAACACATCAAGGTCTACTCTATCTTTCTTGGAAAATCCAACAACCCTCTTCTGACACTCTTCAATGCTCTCATCATCTGCAAGGTTGGAATCGTCTATTGATTCTACAATAGGTTTTGAACCTATCTCCACGTGGTCTTGCCTTTGACCACTTTTTTTTCAAACCAAATCTGATCCCAGCCTTTGGCGCCCCACTGATTTCTTAAATATTGTTCCAAACTGGGCCTTTGCCAACTTATCAAGATTATCTTGTCAGAATATCTTTGATTACTAGGTCTTTAACCAAAATTAGGATTTTGACCATTTCAATCTAAAAAAATTTCCATTTGAAGAAAACCATTCTGTTGCCCACTGAAAAAATGTAGAAAACAAATAAAAAGTGCAACCGAGGATATTCATCTGCAGAGTATATTGTTGAGCATTGCTGCGAGTTAAAGATTGATTTATAGTGGTATCCAGTATATGTAGCACTTGACCAAGTGCTTTTTTAGCCATCAATAAGAGGTCGTCATGCTGGAATTGGGCCACACCTGCTTCAGGTAAAATCATGTTAAACTGACTGTACTGTGCTACTAGTCAAATAAAAAATCAGTGTTTAGAAGTAGTGCCTTAAATTCTACGTTGACTGACAGATTGACATGAATCAACAAGAATAAACTGTTGTTTCAATAAGTTGCCTAAAATCTAGAAAAAAAACCACTGCCAATATGAATATGGAAGGTTCACAAGTTACAATTACAACATGTTGGTTGTAGCTTAACAATAGACAGTCAAAACAATGCCAGCTTAAATCACTGTGTAACCAGAATTGTGCTAATTCATAGGAATCTGTGATAGAAGATACCACCACTATAAGATTATTAACATGGAATCACACTTGCTACGGTGGTTGGGTAACCAGAATTGTGCTAATTCATAGAAATCTGTGGTAGAAGATACCACCACAAGAAAATTATTAACATGGAATCACACTTGCTACTCCTTAACAAAGAATCACGGCGATACATATGAGCATGTACTATAAACTAAGTGTAATATAAACTAGACTACTTAAAAGTCCAAGGACATCAGTATATCAAAGAACCTTCTTAAGTTCGAAGGGGTATCAATGATAAGCCTAGAAATCTCAAAAGAGTTGTTTAATATTCTGTTGCAAAATAAATGGTTACCAACATTACTAAGGTCTTTTTAAAACTCAAAAAATATAATAGAAAGGGTTATTAAAGAGATATTTTAGGGTTTCATATGCAATGCTTCATTAAAGAAGTCGGTTCCTTGCACTTTCGTGTGCTTATTATGAAGAATATATAAGTTTCATAATCATGGTAATATCCCTTGAATTGAGTTTTGATGAAAACAAATTGAAGCTTAGTGGTGAAAAAGGGAAGATTCACTCACACTTATACAAAATGGGCAATTACTTTTTTAGAAATTGAAGGGGATTATTCAAGGAAAGGATATTTGCATTGCTATTTGTCCGTATGACAAGAAAAATCAGATTAACATCAACTTGGTGAATCAATTATTAGTTCCAGATAATTGAAAAGACATACTTCTGATGAGAAGCAATATGAAATTAAAGACTTACAATTAGCAATTGATGATTACAAATTCATATCCCAATTCAATATTATAGCTCTGAACGAAGTTGACATAATTCTAGGTTCAATTTGGATGGTTACATTACATACTCTATCTTAAACATGAAGAGTTATTTTGTCATTTTTCTATAAGAAGAAGAAGATAGCTTTGTAGGGTTTTACAATGGACTCATGCTCAACAGATCTCTCATATTAATACTTTAAAGATATTTCAAGGGTGTGTTGAAATTATGTAGCTGCAGTCGGTATTTAACTCAACAAAGTCAAAGAGAAATAAAATATTATTTTACTGTTCATGTCGACCCCAACTTGACAGGTCCGCCTCACCTCTTGAAGGTGTTTGACCCTTGGTCGAAACCCACATGGTTGGACCTCTATATATTGACATTTGGACCTCCTCATTTGGCATCTCATCAACTCAAATCCACCCAAAAAGAAGACTTTTGTTCACATGTGCTAAGTGTTGGAGAATGTAACTAGTTTCAGTATTCATAATTTGTACCTTTATGTATTTTATGTAAAAGCAAAAGAAAAGAAAAAGAAAAATATTATTATTATTTTTTTGGACAAGCATGTTCTTCATGCTTCTAGGTTTTTAAGTCAAAGTCTTATTTGGACCTATTATAAAAGAAAAATATATATATTTTTTTAAATATGTAATTTTGGGTCAGAAACTCCTGTAGGTGCCAAGTCAGCCTACATGTCAAGTCATTCCTGCCCCAGTGGACGTGTTTATTTGCACCCCCTCTGAACTATATAAATAGAGGGAAGATGAAGCTCATTTCGACACACACACTTGAAGATTTGTGATCTGAAATATCACAGAGAGGGCAGAAAATAAGTGGAGGGCAGAAAATAAGTGGAGGGCCGAATGTCTGAAAGAGAGGATATCTTCTTGAGCTAGAAGATCTGCCATAGTACATCTCTTGTTGCTGATTTCTTGCTGATGGATCTGCTTGTAAGAAAGGTGGTCTGACTTGGCATATAGAGGGTTAAGTTTTCTGTGGTCATGGGTCTTGGATATCTCATTTGATCAGATTCTATAAGAAGAGATTTTTTGGTTTTAACCTGTGAGGGGTTTTGTCCTGGCTTGGAGCCTATATCTTGTGTTCTTTGTTTTCTTGTGATCTTAATGTTTACATTTTGATAATTGTTTGATGAAGAAGAACATAATTATATTGATAAGAAGCCAACTAATCTCACAAACAATTATCAAAGTAAGGAAAATCTAATTTAAATGTGAATCCTCCCGATCTCCAACATGGTTTTAGAGCAAGGTTGAACAAGGAGGTCTGAAGATCACTAATTGTTGGCTCAGAACTAGTCTCTGTGGCTCAGAACTATGGACAAACTCATTACAAAGTGGCTCGCTCTCCTCTATAAGGGCTCGTTATTTATGACTTAGCGACTCGCTGTAGCTCGCTTTGTCAATGGTTCGATCTAAAAAAGGTTCACATGATATTTATTATTGGCTCAGAAGCTCGAAGAATATATATTCTATGGCTCGCTCATTATAGAAGCTCATATGGCTTGAAGATCACATTACTGCTGGCTTTCTTGAAATCGTCTTTGTAAGATCCAATTCTAAGGCAACTACTGGCTCGCACTCTATGGTAGCTTGACATATATCTCACAACAGGGGTGTTGATTTACTGTGGCTTGTAACTTGAAGTATTGTGTGACTTAATTATCCGATGTCTCACACAATAGTCCACAATTATTCATTGTTGTTGCCTTTTACCGCTCAACTAGCAGGGGTCCTAGGAGGGGATCTTATAGAGCAACTACTAGATCAAGGGCAACGATGGAGCGATAGTCCACTGTCACCTCAACTAAGGCTCCTTGCTCTTTATGGACTTTCACCGATGGGAGGAGACCCGGTATAAGAGGAATCACAATAATGAATATGCCAATGAAAGGATGAAAGGTGATTCCCAATACCTATTCACAAGAGAGACTCAACTATATGGCTTTCTTGCTTGGAAAGTGAGGTGATAGGTTCTCTAGGAAGGGCTAGGAGGATTCTCAAGGCCATGGTTTGGGGATGTATCTTGTAAAGATGATTCCTAGGCCTAGAAATCCTTATGGAGAATTGGTCTTTATGTGATCTTCTTGAAATTGGAGTTACTAGGTTGCGGTACCACACGAGACCAAGTGGACCCAAAATTAGGTCAATGATGTAGAATTGATTAACCAAAGAGGGGCTTGACCTAGTTGTGGAAGAGAAGAGGATCAAAGGACAAATCTTCTTACAATAGAATGCAATGATCCAAATGAGGACACTAGCCAAGGGAAACTTAGGGCAAGAAACGATCCTTGAGCTAGGGCTTTCTTCATCTCAAGATCACACCTTCAGAATTTCTTGAAATTTGGAGGGCCTCTATGTTAGAAAATGTAACTATGTCCGGTCTTCAATAATGTACTTGAGTTATTATGTAATGTACTTGTCAAAAGAATAAATAAAAGATTTTTTATCATTGTAACAATGACTTATTAAAGCATGGGTTTCATGCTTGGGTTATCATTATATTAGTCAAAGTCCCCATTGTGGACTCCTAGGATTAATATTGAGTTTATAAAGTCATTGTACATTCAAAGAGACCCTTCTTGGGATTTCAGATCATGTAAAAAGGTTTTGTATCAAGTCAAATATGAATTATGTACCCTCCACATCATGTCAGCCTAAGGGAGATCAAGTCAGCCTAAGGACCCCATTTGATCCACAAGAAGCCTATATATTGAAGGAGGTCGAAGTCATTTGAACCACTCACTCTCTAGCAAGTTCGATATCTCAAGAAGAGCTGGAGAAGTGCGAAGTTTGTTGCCAGGAGGACGAAAGAAGTGCGAGTTTGGGGAAGTCTTTAGAGAAGAAGAAAATCGAACTTTTGGTGCCTCTCTCTCTCCGTTTCGTGGTCTGTGTTGGGAGATTGAAGTCTCCTAAGATTTCGTTGTTCCCAGAAGTTGCATGATGCTGTAAGCTACTACCTAGTTGAAGTTGCTAGAAGGGGTCGAAGATATGGGAGGCTAACATGGTGTGGAGGGGAAATTTGGTCTTGGTCTAGGGTAAAGAGTCTCAAAGAATACTATTGAAAGGAAGAATTATCTTGACTTGGTTTTGCCCTCGAGGGGGGTTTTGCCCTGGCATGCACCTATATCTCGTGTCTCTTGTTTTGTGATCTTCATACCTGTATAATTGCTTGATGAAAGATAAGATAATAAAGAAGTAAAAGAAGCCAACACACTCACAAGTAATTATAAAGAAAGGAGAATCAAACCCTGATATAATATCTTTGATTTTCCAACATGGTTTCAAAGCTAAGGTCAAGAGAAGTCGAAGATCACTTTGTTGGCATGGATTCTCCCTCTATGGTAAACTACATAAGATTGGGTTACAACATTGCTAGAAGATGGATTAAGAAGATTATCTACTACTTATTCAACAAAGTCAAGAGTCAAGGATTCTTGGCTGCCCTTACATGTTCTCTTATTGATGACAATGCATGGATCATTGATAGTGGAGCATCAAGACACATGACAGGTGAAAGAAAGAAACTTCACACACTATCAAAGGAGTCATCCTCTCATGCAGTGGAATTGGGTGACAACAAAAGCTATGCTGTTAGAGGCCTAGGATCTACATCATTGAAGCTGGATAATGGATCGAAGCTATTGAAGAAAGTGTAACTACGTTTGGTCTTCATAAATGTAATTTTGATCTGTGTACTTGTAAAACAAAAGAATTATTATTTTTGTCATTTGTAAAAATGAGTTTCTTGCTCATTGCATAGGTCAAGCACATGTTTAAGTGTTTCTAGGAAAGTCAAGGAGTCAATGTAATTGTTAATGACCCATGTGGGCATGTTACAATATGTAAATCTATGTATTAGAGTCAAAGAATGACCTCTAAGCAAAGTCAAAAGCCTCCTCCTTATGTCGGCCTCAACAAAAGAAGTAATTCGGTGTCTTAAGGACAGTCGGCCTCACTTGATCAAGTTGGCCTAAATAGGAGGGAAGAGTCCTATATATAGGACTATTCGACCTCCCCAAAGAAATATAAGTGATCTCTGGAATCAACGAAGAAGAGGGCTAGAAGAGGTGCGAGAAAGGAAGAGAAAGGGTCTCTATTTTAGTGAGAAAGAGAAGCATCCTAGCCGAAGTTGGAGGACTGATCTTGAGACAGATTTCTGTCACATGTGCGAAGAGGAAGGGTTCATTCTGTTGTCATATAAGAGCTGCCATTACAATTAGAAGAAGAAGCTTGGTTGGCCTAGCAAAAGAGTGCTAATTAGGCCTCTTACTCAAGCGAAGGAAGGGACTACTAAAGTGAAGGAAAGAGAGCAAGCAAAGCATCAATTCTTGAAGTATCACCTACACGTGCAAAGAAAAAGGACCTTACTGTTGCTTTCTCATATCTGTGACTATAGTAAGGAAAAAAGCTCGTATAAGTCAGAAATAAGGGCTTCTCCTTGATTAAAGAAGACTCCACCTCAAGCAAAGAAGGCAAGGAAGATTACCTCTCCTAGGGTATGCATAACTAGGGTTTATGCAGTAAAGCCATCAGTTGAAGGAGGACGAAGAAGAAGGTCAAGGTGCAATAGAAGGGATTGATCTCGGATCAAAGGGAAAGGCTTGAATTGTGCTTGGAAGAATTTTTTGTCAAGGGTCTAGGGTTTGGCATTTGTCAATTGAAGCTTCAATAAGAGAAATTTGCAGAAGGTTTTCCTCTCTAGGAGAGAGAAGTTTTGCCCTGGCTGAGAGCCATTATCTTGTGTTCTTGTCTCTTTTGTTTTGATAACTGTTTGGTGAAGTAAGAGAACACACTCAAATAATAATAAGAAAAGATTGTGTTAATAAGAAAAAGTAAAAGTACCTCACAAATAGTTATCATCGTAAGAAGAATATCATCACAACCTAAATGCCCTAGATTCTTCAACATGGTATCAGAGCTAAGGTGACACATCATGGAAGGGCATCTCAAGAACACATAGAAGATAAGGTGACACATCATGGAAGGGAATCTCAAGAACACGTAGAATATTAAAGCATCAAAATCAAGAAGCAAGGGCACACAAAGGTTGAAGCATCAGATCCACAAGCAAGGATTCAAGATCTGTCAAAGGATTGAAGGATCACTAGATCCATCAAGAAGGACTAGCATCTTGGGAACAAAGCTCTTACTGAAAGAAGAAAGCCTTCCATCTAAGGCATCTACAAAAAGGTTCATCCATGAAGAGTCTCCATCAAAGATTCATCATCTTCAAAGGAAGGCACTTAGATCAAAGCTCATCGTTGAAGATCTCCAGGACTACACATTGAGAAGTTTGCATCACCAATCAAATCTCTCACAAGGCACCTTGAAGGAAGTATCTTGAAGAACTCAAAAATCCAAGGCTTTCCCTGCAGTCAAAGCATCAATCTTTAAGGAAGCAACAAAACCTCTTCATCACCAACTCTCTCAAGTAAGTATTTTTATGTCCTCTTCTGAACATATCAAAATGTTTTTTTGGAAGGAAAGCAACAAATTCGTTGGGACTGCTAATTTCCTTGAATGGAAAAAGAGGACTGATCTCCTTCTCAAAGAAAATGAAGTTATGGACTACATCAAAGGGAATGCCACTGTTCCTTCAAAGGATCAAACTCAAACCCTAGCAAAGTATAATAAGGATGAAACAAGGGCTCAAAGGATTCTGATAGAATCCATCAAGGACCCTCTCATTCCTTATGTTTCCAAACTTTAAACATCTAAAGAAATCTATGATAAACTGGTGGAGCTATTCTCAGTCAGTACAATTAGAGAAGCGATATCATCTCGTAACAAACTATAGAAAATGTAGATCTCCAAGGAAGAAGGATTAACTACCTACTTCATGAAGGTCTCTGAGATGAGAGACCAACTACAGGAACTAGGAGAAGTTATGTCAGGTAGAGAGATGACTACTGTAGTGCTCAATGCATTACCAAAGGAATGGGGCAACTTCACATCCAGTATATATGCTAGAAAGGAAGCTACCCCGTTGAATGAACTTTGGTCTCTATGCAAAATTGAGGAGACTAGACTCAAAGCCAAAGATGATGTGGGATCAAAGGAGCAGGCATTTACTGCTATGGCCAAGAAAAAAGGGAAATTTGGCAAGTTTGGTCCACAGATAAATGGTAAAAGAGATATGTCCAAAGTCCAATGCTTTGGCTGCCAAGAATATGGACACTATAAGAGGGATTGTCCTAATTTCAAGAAGGACAATAATAAGAGGAAACGAGAAGAAGCTCACATTACCTAAGAAGTGAAAGAAGAAGAGAAGAAGCAAAAGAAGGAAGCCCCTCCGGATCTCTACTATGACTGAGATCAACTGATTCACATAAGTTCTCTTTAAAGTTATGGGTATCATAGGAATATGTAGTAGCAGGATAGAATGCATGATTTATAAGAATGGCATCTTCAGAAATATAGGAGCATTGTGTAGAGATAGCTTCGATATAGATATTCATATAGATGTAGACATCGAATGACCTCATCATTGCATAAAGGAATGATCATGATCAGGAAGAATCATCTTAGAAGGCCACTGTAATCAACAAGAAGGAGCATTTGCAGGATGAGGACTATAAGAATCCTCCAGTGGAATCTTCAATAGAAGGTTCATAGAAAAGGCAAATGTCTCGATGAGAATTCCACCTATGGGGATTCAAGAAAGGATGTCGGCAGAGAAAGATGTAAGAAAGCATAGGAGATTGAGGTAATCTCAATCAAGGAAGCTGTCAAAGGAAGCTAAGGTAATCAAGGAAAGAACTAAGATGAGGTATGTATGCATCTATGTTTTTCAGTTAATTCATATCATTTGTATTAATGAGCATGGGGAATTGCTTTGGAAGCATGGTCAAGAATGGGGTAGATCTCTTTCATTAAGAATATGCACGAAGGCATGGTTCACACCATGATAAAAGTCAACATGGAAAATGACCTCATATGGAGTATGAGGTGATTGACTAGGAAACCTATAAAGAAGCATATGGGAAAAGAGATTAGGGATAAAAGGACACCATGGACACTAGGAATCAACATCCGACAGATTTGTGAAGCCATCTTCCGGAAGAAGGCACGAGAACTCTGACAGAGAAAGAAAAAGATCAAAGGACCCTTGACACCTAAAAAGGTCTTGGAGATGTGAAACATGCAGGATGTTGATGGTTCAAGCCAACAAAAGATGTCATGATGAAGAGTCATCTCAAAAGGTACTATTTGACTTAATGTTATATTTTGATTTTTCTTGAGTAATATCTAGATGGGGTCATGAAGGGCTACTAGAATAAGAGTTGTAAGTACAAGTACAACTAGCTTTCATATGGTGGATGGAAATTCCTAAAAGAAGCATGATGAGAAAGAAGTAGCCATATGGAGAAGGTTCCAGATATGTACCAAGAAGGCCATTTTCCATGAAGAAGTGAATGACATGACAAACCAAGAAGCAAAGTGATACAAGGAAGAAGCTCGACTGAATTTCATGACATCAAGGAAAGAAAGTGATCAAGCAGCTAAAGGACCCTCAAAAGAGAAGTTGTTGATGAAAAGAAGAGTCTCTAGTTGAAAGTGAACTCTGATATGTCCCTAATTAAGAGGGAGCTTCAGCAAGTCCTTGGTCAAAGAGAACTTGTGTACATTCCTTTACAGGAATGGGCATATCTTCCGTAGTTGAGAGGGAAAGATAGACACAACATTCTTGTCTTCACTTGGAAGAAAGAATGGAGGATCGGGTAATCATCTGGCATCCAATGCTCTTTGAGGATGTGTAGGGCATCCAAGACGAGTAGGCAAGAGGACCGATATTCTTTGAGGGCTGGGAACTCAAGACAAAAATAGTCCTAGAAGGTCATACTCAGTGAACACCTAGGTGGGTATGTACCTTGAGAGACAATGATGAAGGTGTCTATAGTCATTGGTCTCGCCAACATTGTGCTCTGATCTAATGAGAGATAGAGCTGTAAGTTAAGGCCTTGCTGTGGAAACAATGTTGGTTACTATGATGTTATAACGGATGGATTGCCAATTCGATTTCTCTTATGTGAATTCTTCAGATTGAAAATGTCCAAACACCTTGTAAAATGATTTATGAATACCTCCCTAGTTAAGAGGGAGTGTTGAAGAAAGTGTAACTAGGTTCGGTCTTCATAAATGTAATTTTTATCTTTGTACTTGTAAAAGAAAAGAATTATTATTTTTGTCATTTGTAAAAATGAGTTTTTTGCTCATTGCATAGCTCAAACACATGTTTAAGTGCTTCTATGAAAGTCAAAGAGTCTATGTAATTGTTAAAGACCCATGTGGGCATGTTACACTATGTAAATCTATGTATTAGAGTCAAAGAATGACCTCCAAGCAAAGTCAAAAGCCTCCTCCTTATGTTGGCCTCAACAAAAGAAGTAATTCGATGTCTTAAGGATAGTCGGCCTCACTTGATCAAGTTGGCCCAAAAAGGAGGGACAAAGTCCTATATATAGGGCTATTCGACCTCACCAAAGAAATATAAATGATCTCTAAAATCAACAAAGACGAGGGCTAGAAGAGGTGCGAGAAAGGAAGAGAAAGGGTCTCTATTTCAACGAGAAAGAGAAGCATCCTAGCCAAAATTGGAGCATTGATCTTGAGACAGATTTCTGTCGCACGTGCGAAGAGGAAGGGTTCATTTTGCTATCATAGAAGAGCTGCCATTGCAGTCATAAGAAGAAGCTTGGTTGGGCTGGTAAAAGGGTGCTAATTAGGCCTCTTACTCAAGTGAAGGAAGAGACAACTAAAGCGAAGGAAAGAGAGCAAGCAAAGCATCAATTCTTGAAGGTATCACCTCACACATGTGAAGAAAAAGGACCATACTGCTGCTATCTCAGATTTGTGACTATAGTAAGGAAAAGAGCTCGTATAAGTCAGAAATAAGGGCTTTTCCTTGATTCAAGATGACTCCACCTCAAGCGAAGAAGGCAAGGAAGAATACCTCTTCTAGGGTATGCATAACTAGGGCTTTTGCAGTAAAGCCCTCAGTTGAAGGAGGACGAAGAAGAAGGTCAAGGTGCAACATAAGGGATTGATCTCGGAACAATGGGAAAGGCTTGACTTCTGCTCGGAGGATTTTTTTTGTCAAGGGTCTAGGGTTCGGCTTTTGTCAATTGAAGCTTCAATAAGAGAAATTTGCAGAAGGGTTTTCCTCTCTAGGAGAGAGAAGTTTTGCCCTGGATGAGAGCCGATATCTTGTGTTCTTGTCTCTTTTGTTTTGGTAACTGTTTGATGAAGTAAGAGAACACACTCTAATAATAATAAGAAAAGATTGTGCTAATAAGAAAAAGCAAAAGTACCTCACAAATAGTTATCATCGTAAGAAGAATCTCATACTAACGTAAATGCCCTAGATTCTTCAACAGAAGCTGCATCTCAACAACATTCTCTATGTTCCAGGTTTGAAAAATAATTTACTTTCTATTTCTTGTTTAGAAGATAAAGAGGAAATGATTGCTTTTGTTGATGGAAAAGTATTGGGTTGGGGAAAGAACTCAAGTATTGACAAAGCTAGGGTTATTGGAGTTCGTGAAGGAAGTCTTTACGGGGTTACCACTCAACCTCCTCAAGCTTTGGTTCATATGGAAATAAGTCCGATTGAACTATGGCATCGAAGGTATGGTCATATTCATTATATTATTCCTGATATTCTTGATATGAAGTTAGATCTTGAAGGTGTGTGCAAGGGATGCTCTTTGGGGAAGCATACTAGAAAGCCATTTCATAATAGTGAAACTAGGTCTAAAGAGATATTAGACCTCATCCATTCCAATGTATGGAGGCCTGTGTCTGACAAATCACTTGGTGGTCATCTCTACTATGTAACTTTCATTGATGATCATTCGAGGAAGACACGGTCTACCTATTCAAAACTAAAGATGAAGTATTTGATAAGTTCAAGGAGTTTAGGGCTGAAGTGGAAACCCTAACCGAAAGAAATATAAAGACTCTAAGGTCTGACAATGGTGGGGAATCCACTTGTAAAGAGTTTATTGCATATTGTAAGGATGTAGGTATTAAGAGGGAACTCATTGTTCCCTACTATCCCGAACAAAATGGATTGGCCGAAAGGAAGAATAGGTCGATTGAAGAAGGAATTCGAACTATGCTCCTTGATCAAGATCTACAAAAGTTCTTATGGGGTGAAGCAATGATCACTATTGTGTACATTAAAAATAGAAGTCCTCATAAGAGTCTTGATAAGACTGCACCTGAAAAAGTATTCACATGGAAGAAGCTGAGTGTGGATCATCTCTGTATATTTGGAAGTGCAACATATATCCATGTTTTGAAAGACAAGCAAAAGAAGTTGGACTCAACAAGTATCAAGGGAATATTCGTTGGTTATAGTCTTTCCTCAAAAGCATATAGAATTTACATAAAGGAAGGAAGACACATTGGAGTAAGTAGGGATGTCATATTCGATGAGAATCAAGCTTACAAGAAATCAAAGGACATTCCTATTAATTTTGATGACGAAGAAGTTCCTGTATTTGAAGAAGAAGAAGTTCTTCATGAGAACTCTACTACAAATGTTGAAGAAGGACCAAGTAATCCTATTTAATCGGTGGTTATCCAAACCACAAGAAAGAGGCCAAATTGGTTGAAAGCTACATTAGAAGATGCTAAAGGACATGAAGTTGCGAAAGGGTCCTCTAGGGAGAGTAAGAAACCGAAAAAGTTATTCTGGTTATGCTGCATATATGACAAAGTTGATTGAAGCCAAACCGTCTACATTCAAGGAAGTTGAACATGAATAGGTTTGGAAGACAACTATGCAGGAAGAATTTCAATCCATCATGAAGAATGGGGTTTGGGAAATCGTTCTTAGACCTAGTGACAAATCAGTTGTCACATCGAAGTGGATCTGTAAGATCAAACATGTTGTTGATGGACGTATAGACAAGTAAAATGCAAGGTTCGTGGCAAGGGGTTTCTCTCAAAAGGAAGGCATTGACTATGAAGAAACCTTTGCACCTACAACAAGGTACACTACCATTAGATTGTTTGTTTCATTGGCTACTACAATGGGGTGGAATATCCATCAAATAGATGTTAAGACTACATTTCTAAATGGGACCATTGATGAGGAAGTGTACATCGAAAAACCTGAAGGATTTGAAGTAAATAGCAGGAAATCTCATGTTTGTAGACTCATGAAGGCCCTATATGGCTTGAAGCAAGCACCAAGGGCATGGTATGGATGCATATCTCTTCATAATTGGTTTCATGAAGAGTACTACTGATCCGAATCTATATATCAAGCTCGTGAATAATGTGCCCGTTATTATTCTACTATATGTGGATGATATATTCATTGCTGGTTTAGAATGAATAATTCAAGAATGCAAGAAGATGTTGGCAATTGAATTTGAGATGAAGGATCTAAGACTGATGCATTACTACCTAGGTCTAAAAGTATGGCAGAGACCCGAGGAAATATATTTGGGGAAAGGAATGTAGATCATCAAGTTATTACAAAAATTTGGGATGATGGACTCTAAGCCAATGATTACTCCTATGATCACCAACCTCAAGAAGTTAAGGAGATCCAACTCTAGTCTCATTGATCCTACCTCATATCGAGAGTTGGTGGGTTCCCTGATGTATCTGGTAAATACTAGGCGAGATATATGTTTTACAGTAAAGATTCTTAGTCAGTTTTAGTTGGAGCCTCGTTATGATCACTGGATAACTGCCAAACATATATTGAGGAATCTTCGTGGCAGTATACATCACTGCCTAAAGTATGATAGTGAGGAGGTCAAGCTAATTGGCATAAAAAACTCTGATTGGGGTGGCAGTGAGACAGATGGAAGGAGCACTACCGGAGGATGCTTTAGTCTGGGAGCTGCGATGATCTCATGGATGAGTAGGAAGCAAGATCTCGTTGCATTGAGTAGTGTCGAGCCAGAATATGTGGCTTCATGTGAAGAAGGAAAAGAGGCTGTTTGGTTAAGGAAGCTTTTGACAGATTTGTTCGAGAAGTCTCTGGGTCCTACTGTGATTAACTGTGATAATCAAAGTTGCATCAAGATGTCTGGAGATCTCGTGTTTCATTCATGGACGAAAAATATCAATAACAAGTTCCACTTCATTAGGAACTTGGTGCAGGATGGGAACGTGAAGTTAGAATATGTTCTTATAGATGAACAGGTAGCAGACATACTGACAAAGGCTCTTCCTAATAGACGTTCGAATATCTAAGGAACCTGCTAGGTATGTAGATATTGGTGATTGTATTAATGCTGGAAGTGATTTGTTCAGGCTTTGCGAGTGAAGCATTCCTTGGGGAGACATCTGTTGATTTGGGGTAGCATCAAATGTGCTCTAGCCATGAAAATTGGTGGAGAGGCCAAGGCACATGAGATCTCCAATACACAGAAAAGGTTTGGGCAGATTCTAAACAGTTTGGGAGATATTAAAATAATTAATATTTTTAATGGAGTCCCTAAGTCTAAACTTAGGGAAAATAAAATATTAATGTGAATTAATATAAAATTGTGTTAGAATGGTCCAAAAGTCAATGTTCAAGCCAGGTCTAATCTTAGCTGTTGATTAGGGACTTAATCTCAACCGTTGATTTGTCAACGAGAAAAGTATAAGAGGAGGCTTGAGGGTCACTTGGAGAACACACCGAGTTGATCAAGATTTCGACTTTCTGGGATTGGGTTTGCTGAGGGAGTCGAGAGAGTGATCAGAGTTGCAGTTGAGGGCAGTGAATACAGAAGCAGAGAGGCAGAGATAGCACCAGGAGGATCAGTGCAGCAGCCGAGAGTGAGGGATGCAGAACCAGCCTGGGGTTCACGCAGAGGCAGCCAGGAGCTGTGCAGTGCCTCCAGAGGCTGACACAGGCCAAGCCAGAGTGACGCTGGGCCAGAAAGGGATGACGCTGTCCCTAGAGGCTGACACTGGGGTTTTGTGGGGCAGATTGGAGATGTGAAGCTGCTGGAGTGTTTATCCGGGGCTTCAGCTGAAATATCTGCTTTCGAATAGAGAGTAGGGTTTTATTCTCTGTTGGGTGAGTCGGTTTTGGCACCCATATTGTATTTAGAAACTGCATAATAATAAAACCCTCAGATAGCTGCACCGATTTTCCCGCATTGGGTTTTTCCGGGGACATTGGTCCAAAAACAACGATGTCACCTGTGTGCTTATTTTGTTTCCTTAAGTTGATGATTTGTAATGTGTTGAGCATGTACTTGTATTTATTTCCAGTATTTACATGGTAAATAACTTATTAATTAAAAGAACAAGTAGGTAGGAATAAAATAGTAAAGTACATGAAGGGTTTCTAATAGTTAGACGTAGAATTTCCAACATGGTATCAGAGCGTGGTTGGAGATCACAAGAGAATTGAGGACATCAGCCGAGTAGGGCAGCAACAACAGAAAACAACTGTCTCGAGTGACAGAAGCTGTTCCTAGTAGAGTAGCGGCAAGGAAGGGGTGGTGCAGTGCCCTCGTCATCAAGATTAAGCCAGGAAGAGGCCAACCTAGAGATTGAGGAGGGCAGAAAAGGCTCACGCGGATACCGGGAGGGTTGACAGAGTTGGCTAAGGGAGCATTTGAGCCAGTGCCTGATTGCGCAGAGCCTAGGAGCTCTAACCTTCAGTTTGCTGGGGTTTAGGAGGCTGTGGGTATGTTGCAGAGTGGAGATGGTGGGGTATTGCAGTCAGAACAGTACCTAACAGGGCCAGAACAAGGAGAAGGTAGTTGCTACCAAGGCGGATTTCCAGCCAAGGAATCCGGATCAGTGGTGCAATCGCACAGACGATTGGAGTGAGGCAACTCGACGTTGGAGAGGGATTTCCAGGAGGGAAATCGAGGCTCAGAGGGAGTCACACCAAGAACTTCCAAGAGGAAAGTAGAGGAACAACGAGATGGCAGTGAACGAGGTAAGAGACCAGGACAGACTAGACGGAGCCTCAAACTTCATAGTCTGGAAGGCCATAATCTTATCCGTTCTAGACAGGAATCGTGTCAAGCACTTGGCCTTGAGGACGATAACAATCCCAGTTGACCTAGTTGATAATGACAATTACAAGGAGGCAATGGCGAGGGTTAAGAGCATCATTCTTGACGGGGGTCAAGGACCATGTAGTACCACATATTGCCGAAAAGGACACGACAAATGAGATGTGGGAGACCCTAAAGAAATTGTACCAACATACTTCTGTTCAGAGAAGGATGTTACTAGAAAATCAGCTGCGGTCATACTAGAGGTAGAAGGGAGAACATATCGACTTCTTCCTCGGTCGATTGAAGGAGATCCGGGATCAGCTGACTTCCATAGGAGCCACACCAGATCCAGAATTGATGGTGAGAACAACCTTGAATGCAGTCTCAGAAAACTGGGAGGTGTTTGTCCAGAGCATACTGGGCAGGGCGACCCTTCCAGATTGGGAGGAAATGTGGGTAGTTCTTTGCCAAGAAGAGATCAGAAGGCTGACCAAGGCGAGAAGCAGCGGCAAGGGGATCAGAATCAAGAAGGAGGAGGAGGTGGATGCTGCCCTAGCATCTGAGGGAAAACAGGAGAAACGAAAGAAGAAGGAGCTCTCCAAGGTCAAATGCTTCCACTGTGGGGAGCTAGGTCATTATGCGACCCAGTGTCCAAGGAAGAAGAGCAAGGGAGAGGCCTCCGAGACCAAGGCTGCGCCAGCAAGGGTAGAGAAGGAAGTGGAGACAGACGATGACTGTGCCATGAGTGCACACACACCACTTGAGCGGAAGTGGGGAGACATCGAGCTGTAGTCAGATGGACTACAGGCGATGAGGGGCAGGATCCTCGAGGTACCCAGCCTCTTGGATTAGACCTTGTTACGGGAGCCCCGAAGAGGAGTAGCAGTACTGGCGGAGGTCAGTAGAGACAGATGCGGATGGAGCGACAGAGGGAGCTACAGTGCAGGATTCCCAGGACAACGTGAGGCAATAGTTCGAGAAGCACAGGAGTGTTGCACCAGTGCAAGGTGGCACAAAGAGGTATGCAATGCGAGATGCATGGAATAGTTGCAACAGTGCAGAGGTCAGAGAGGGAGCACTTGTTAGCAACAAAAGGAGCTTCAGCATCATGGGTGTCTCTACCCTGACGGAGATGTCAGAGTTGGGAGATCAGTTACTTACTTCTCAGTAATTGGGTTGCAGTGTAGTAGTTAACCGTGACAGTGCTATGGGTAGCACGATGCAACAGGATGAGAGGGAGTTGTAGTACGGATGCAGCAGTGGTAGTGGCAGGGCCATGGGTAGCATTACAAGATGCAGCAGTGCAGATGATGGGCAGCAGGTCTAACATCAACACAGGGACCGATGTCAGATGATCAGGGTAATACTCGATGAGGAGTATTGCTAGAGCACAATCTTCGCTAAGAGGGAGTGTTGATTTGGGGTAGCATCGGATGTGCTGTAGCCACGAAAATTTGTGGAGAGGCTAAGGCACATGAGATCTCCAATATCTAGATAAGGTTTGGGCAGATTCTAAACAGTTTGGGAGATATTAAAATAATTAATGTTTTTAATGGAGTCCCTAAGTCTAAACTTAAAGAAAATAAAATATTAATGTGAATTAATGTAAAACGGTGTTAGAATGGTCCAAAAGTCATGGATCAAGGCAGATCTAATCTTAGCTGTTGATTAGGGACTTAATCTCGGTCGTTCGAATATCTAAGGAACCTGCTAGGTATGTAGATATTGGTGATTGTATTAAGGCTCTTCCTAATAGACGTTCGAATATCTAAGGAACCTGCTAGGTATGTAGATATTGGTGATTGTATTAATGCTGGAAGTGATTTGTTCAGGCTTTGCGAGTGAAGCATTCCTTGGGGAGACATCTGTTGATTTGGGGTAGCATCATATGTGCTCTAGCCATGAAAATTGGTGGAGAGGCCAAGGCACATGAGATCTCCAATACACAGAAAAGGTTTGGGCAGATTCTAAACAGTTTGGGAGATATTAAAATAATTAATATTTTTAATGGAGTCCCTAAGTCTAAACTTAGGGAAAATAAAATATTAATGTGAATTAATATAAAATTGTGTTAGAATGGTCCAAAAGTCAATGTTCAAGCCAGGTCTAATCTTAGCTGTTGATTAGGGACTTAATCTCAACCGTTGATTTGTCAACGAGAAAAGTATAAGAGGAAGCTTGAGGGTCACTTGGAGAACACACCGAGTTGATCAAGATTTCGAATTTTTGGGGCTCGGTTTGCTGAGGAAGTCGAGAGAGTGATTAGAGTTGCAGTTGAGGGGAAGTGAATATAGAAACAGAGAGGCAAAGATAGCACCAGGAGGATCAGTGCAGTAGCCGAGAGTGAGGGACGCAGAACCAGCCAGGGGTTCACGCAGAGCTAGCCAGGGCTCATGTAGAGGCAGCCAGGAGCTGCGTAGAGCCTCAGAGGGCTAGCGTGGGTGACGTAGAGGGCCAGAGGGTTGACGCAGTGCCTCCAGAGGCTGATGTAGGCCAAGCCAGAGTGATGCTGGGCAAACGCTGGGCCAGAAAGCGTTGACGCTGTCCCTCGAGGCTAAAGCTAGGGTTTCGTGGGGCAGATTAGAGTTGTGAAGCTGTTGGAGTGTTTATCCGGGGCTTCAGCCAGAATAGCTTCTTCTGAATAGAGAGGTACTACTGCGGAGATTATTCTCTGTTGGGTGAGCCGGTTTTGGTACCCAGATTGTATTTAGAAATTACATAATAATAAAACCCTCAGATAGCTGCACCGGTTTCCCGCATTGGGTTTTTCCGGGGACATTGGTCCAAAAACAATGGTGTCACTTGTGTGCTTGTTTTGTTTCCTTCAATTGGTGATCTGTAATGTGTTGAGCATGTACTTGTATTTATTTCCAATATTTACATGGTAAATAACTTGTTAATTAACAGAACAAGTAGGTAGGAATAAATCAGTAAAGTACATGAAGGGTTTCTAACAGTTAGACTTAGAAATTCCAACAACATCAGACCAACACTCTGTGTTGACATCTGGATCCTGGAATTGAAAAGGTGGTGTTGTTTATTGAGCTCTTTTTCGGATACACATCTATATGTTTGGGTTGGTGGTTAGCAAGTAAGCCTGATGGTACCTAGAGCGACTGAAAGCTTGAGTCCACCTTAGTCCCACTTGGATAGATTGCCCTAGTCAGGAATCTAGTGCATGGCATTATGGTGCCTAAATTGTTGAGTGACTGGTTCAATAGATTTCCTTGGTCAGGAATCTAGTTCATGGCATTGTGGTGCCTAAAAGTTCTTCATGTTTTCACATAGTTTGAGATCTTTCATTGCATATGTACATTATGAATACCTCCGTAGTTAAGAGGGAGTGTTAGAAAATGTAACTATGTTCGGCCTTCAATGATGTACTTGAGTCATTATGTAATGTACTTGTCAAAAGAATAAAGAAAATAATTTTTATCTTTGTAACAATGACTTATTAAGGCACGTGTTTCATGCTTAGGTCATCATTATATTGTCAAAGTCCCCATTGTGGACTCCTAGGATTAATATTGAGTTTATAGAGTCATTGCACATTCGAAGAGACTCTTCTTGGGCTTTTAGATCATGTAAAAGGTTTTTGTATCAAGTCAAATATGAATTGTGTACCCTCCACATCATGTCGGCCTAAGAGGGATCAAGTCGGCTTAAGGACCCCCATTCGACCCACAAGAAGCCTATATTGAAGGAGGTCGAAGTCATTTGATCCACTCACTCTCAAGCAAGTTCGATATCTCAAGAAGAGCTGGAGAAGTGCGAAGTTTGTTGTTGGGAGGACGGAAGAAGTGCGAGTTTGGGGAAGTCTTTAGAGAAGAAGAAAATCGAACTTTTGGTGCCTCTCTCTCTCTGTTTTGTGGTCTGGGTTGGGAGATTGAATTCAACTAAGATTTCGTTGTTGCAGGAAGTTGCCGCCTAGTCGAAGTGGCTGGAAGGGGTCGAAGATCTAGGAGGCTGACATGGTGTGGAGGGAAAGTCTGGCTTTGGTCTAGGGTAAAGATTCTCAAAGAATACTACTGAAAGAAAGAATTATCTTGACTGGGTTTTCCCCTCGAGGGGGTTTTGCCCGGCATGTGCCTATATCTTGTGTCTCTTGTTTTGTGATATTCATACATGTATAATTGCTTGATGAAAGACAAGATAATAAAGAAGTAAAACAAGCCAACACACTCACAAGTAATTATGAAGAAAGGAGAATCGAACCCTAATATAATATCTTTGATTTTCCAAGACTCTAGAGGAAACCCTAGTGCAATAATGAACAAGGGATCGAAGTCTTTTGATGGCTACAACGTGAGATAAGTGATGCCCTAGATGTTCTATGGAGGCTAGGCCTAGAAAGAAAAGTGATCACCTATGGAAGGACTAGTGCCTTGTCCTTTGGGAGAGATGGAGTCAAGGAGAATTTATGGTTTGGAAGAGGTTTACCCAATCAAGGAGGCCTTTGAGCAACTTCACGTGGCATTAGGGCATGAGAGCAGCTATTTGAGATCTTTATACTTCGATATGCAATACTTGATGACTTATCAAGATGTATTTCAACAAAATAATCTTTAGGAACATTCACCCATTCATACATGGCCCATGCAATGATGCAACACTACAAAAGATCAAAATCCTGTTAATCTAGGTTGTGAATATGGCATTGACCGAGATTTCAATATTCCTGAGATGGCTAATGATAGTCAAGACACTTGTTTGACAAGGATACCATGAATGAAGATGTCAAGCCACTAAGAAGAAGTCTTGTGTTAGATGTCTATTGTTCATAATGGATCACTGCACTATCATGATGACATATATGGTGACATTTCATTTGATGACATGCAAAATGAATGAATTGGAGATCACTTGATGACATGATGATTAAAGACAGAACAAGTGGAGACCTCACTTAAAAACACTTGGTGGCAAAGAAGAAGCCCATACTGTCCTAGTCATTTCTGCACTAAATAACGACCAGTCACATTAAAAAATATTTTTCACCTCCTTAGAGGCAGAATCTCATTATGAGACCTAGACCATTTTTTAGAGCATAATTTACCTTTCCAATGAGTTATTACACAGCCCGAAACTCCAAGCGGTTTGAAAGTTATGAATTTTTGGAGTTAATTCATTAAATATGGACATGGAGCTGACCTGAGCAGCCTACACAAGTCGGCCTCCAAACAGAGGACGTGACTGTTCATTTCAAGGACGTAAAGGTTATATAAAGAGAAGCTCGGACCTCTGTTTTCCTCAAGTAATTTCAGTGAAAACACAGAGAAAAGGGACAAAACAGCCAGGAGGCCGAGGAGGATGTTTTAAGATCACAGTTTGGGCATTTTCAGTGATTAAAATATTCTTAAAGAGTTCAGACTTAAGGACAGAAGAACAAAACTTGTGACAACCATCTTTGGAGGATTATTTGTAATAAATATCTCTTTATCTCAGGACCTGTTTCACCTTTTGGAGAAGCACGGATCACTGTTTGACGATCTTGTGTGGCTCAGATAGACATTCTTTGAAGAACAGTCTCCTGTGGATAGATTGTAGACTCTTGTGCCTTGGTTTTTATGGAAGAAGTGCAGACTTTGGGACAGAAAACAGTCCTGCCATATTTCAGACAGCAGACTTTGGATACCTTTCAAGGCCTCAGACAATTGCTTGGGATGAAGCTCGGTCAATCTGTCTTTATCTCGGATCTGTGGAAGATACTCATAACATGATTTCGTTTGATATTGATAGGCTGCTACAGCAATAAGGATTATGGTATGTGACAATTTCTTGTGACGCATTTCCTGTCTCTATATCACTATTGTTGTAGGAAGCTACTACAGCTGCATGGGTCAAGGACTAAAAAAGGTTGCGTGTGATTCTAATTTCTTGAGGCAAACTCTTGTCAATTGAAGTAGTTTGAGGTCACAGTTTGAAGCAGTCTTGGACCCTGGACAGTGAATAAAGAATAGCTTGAAGCTTGATTTGCTCGATGCATACTGATAGACTGTGATCCTGAGGGGCATACTCGCTGAAGGTTTGGGCAGATCTCAGATTGGCATTTAAAAGGTTCAATATTGAAGAAACTCGTTTGAACGGTGGACAGTGAATAGAGCTTGGAACAAGTAATTGCATCACTAATCAAAGCTAGAGAAGGGTTTTGGAGACTTTGATTGAAGTATTTATACAGTGACCTTGAAGAAGATTGAAGATATTTTGAGAAACCTTAAGAGACCTTGGAGATAACATTGAAGACCATGATGCATCACTGATGTCATCATGATGTGACTTGGAGAAGTTGCTTGGGTATGATGAAGAGCAGTGGCGACACCTTCTATATGATAAGGTTGTCATTGATGATGTAGCGTGAAGAATACAGTGAAGTTGAAGATTGACAGGGCTTGGTAAAGAAGACCTTGGGAGCCGTGAACTACAACCAAACATACCTTGACAAAGTGAAGCTATAGGGTTGGAGCCCTTGGGGTTGGTGCCTCAAGAGTCAAAATTGACAAGGTTGGTGCCTTGGAAAGTCCAAGTTGGTGCTTCGCAAATATAAGATTGGTGTCCTTGGAGTTGGTGCTCCTAAACTAAAGGTTGGTGCCTTTGGATAAGATGGGGTCGAAGCCCTAGAGGTTCGAGCCTCACTAAAGTCCAAGTTGGTGCTTGGCAACATGTTGGTGGCTTGGAGATTGAAGGTCGGTGTCTTCATCTAGGGTTGGAGCCCTATATATATTGTACTTGATTCATTGTAAAGATTATGTTAATAAAAGCATTTATTCCTATTGTTCATTTTGTGTTCTAAATATGAGTGATTTAACTGGTAAAAGTAACAATTGAAAAGAAACACTGGTTCACCCCCCCTCTCAGTGTTTCCAACAATTGGTATCAGAGGCAGTGCCTTCACTCAAAGCCTAACAATTTGAAGGTTGAGCATTAGAACACAAATGGCGAAGCCAAGGAAGAAAGTCTCCAATCCTCCTAAAGATGTGTCTCCCTCAACCACCGAAATTGAAGTCAATCAATTTGTGAAGGCTCCATTGTTCAATGGAAACTTTGATATATGGGAGGCAAGAATGAGGAATTTATTAAAGACTCAAGTCATTGAAGTCTGGAAATTGGTGATTGCTGATAGGATGATGGATGGAGAATCCAAGGAACATAATACAAGAGCAATGAAAGCAATCTTGAATGGCCTACCTGATTCTATGAAGGCTAATTTTGAAAAATGTTCATCAACAAAAGGCATATCGGATAAACTTCGTGATCTTCACTCAAAAGGACCGTTGACAATGATGTCTAGTCAAGAAAATGATGGAAAACAAGAAGGAAATCCAGAGCCCATCAAGGAATGTGAAGATAAGAGTGATAACATCAAGGCCAAAGAAGACCTAGAAGATGAAGAGAATGTAAAAGATTTCGAAGAAGATCTCCTCACTAAACTTATGGCTACAATGGAAGAGATTAACAATTTGGAAAAGGAAAATGAAGAACTTAAGAAGAAAGCGCAAGTTGGTGACTAGGACAAGACAAGGAAGGAAGTTGACCTTCTCAAGCTTCAAGTACAAGAAAGAGATGAGGAGCTTGCCAAGATTAAGGAAGAATCTCATCAAAACAAGAGAAAGCATCATGAAGAAGTCATATCCATGACAAATCAATTGGATAAGGCAAAGAAACGGGAAGATACCTTGTCAAGCCACCTTGAATAAAGGCACAAGAGCTTTAACAAACTTGAAGCAGAGATTGGTCAATACAAGGAAGAGGTCTCCTCCCTTGGATCTCAACTAGAAGAAGCAAGGAAACAAGCTCAAGGAGCTAAGAAGGTGATGGAAGCTTTGACATTCATAGAAGGACAAGTTGATGAAGCAGAAAAGGAGAGAAACACCATGATATGCCAACTAGAAGAAAAGGATGATTACATCACCAAGTTAAAATCAGAAATCACTTCTCTTAAGGCCCAGTCATGTGAAGCAACCAAGATGAAGGAAGAAATGGAGATCATTCTATCAAAGAAGGATGATGGATGCAAGAAAATGAAGGAAGAAATTGTCTTTCTTAAAAAGGAAGTTGACTTGCTGAATAAGAACTTGAAAAGTTCTCAAACCCTAGATGACATCCTAAGTCATCAAAGGTCTCCCCTCGATAAATCAGGTCTTGGCTATGCAGGTGAATCCTCAAGCAAGAATGACGCAAACTCTAATGCTTCAAACAACAAGGATGTGAGGAAGCCTGGAAGAAATGTTCCCAGTTTCAGCAAAGACAAGGAGAAGAGTTAAGACAACTATGGAAGAAACCCTCCTCCAAGAAGAAATGCAGATGGTGTCAAGGATGCAAGAAGCAATGGTTATCATCAAAGGATCCCAAGGCAAAAAGACTTCAGAAGTACATCAAGGAAACCTTCTTCTCCCATGTACCAAAGTATATTTCTTGGCTATTGTTATGCTTGTACAAACTTTGGACACATGGCAAAAGATTGTAGGGCATATCACAAAGATAAATATTATGGTCCTCGTCAATCTTCGAGAAGCAATTTTGCAAGAAGTCATGAATTCTTATTCATGAACAACATAAAATGCTTCAAGTGTCATAACATTGGTCGTATGGCACGTGATTGTAACTTGACTTAGGCTCCTACACAAGCTAGAAACCATGCCAGAGATGAAAGTTACACAAGTATGGAGAAGGAAGCAAATACAATCCGAAAATCTCCTGAACTCTCCAGCCAACAACACATGTTGTTGACCTGATCTTCGACAATCTAAGCATTTAATGGGGAGACTCTGCCAAAAGGAAGATCATGCATACAGTTAGGGGGAGCTTATGACTTTTCTCTCTCCTTTGACCAGGTTTGACTTGGAAAGTGGTGTGGTCAATTTGACTATGTTATGAATAGAAAATTCAGATCTACAATTGATTGAGTTGGACAATTTCTCCTCAGAAAAGATTGCAAGTTTTTTCCCTGGTTTGGGTTTTCCCAGGATAATTTTTTGTGTCTTCTTTTGTACATCATTGTTTTATTGTGATCTCCACTGTCCTACTATATTTGTGGTTGAAATTTTCTGAAGTGTAATTGCTTAATGATATAGAATGTGCTAAAGATAAAATTGTATCATCGGAAGTAATTATTTGGCAGAAAATTGTATTTATCTTAATCGCCCTTAAAAATCAATAGGGTGATCTTACAACATTATTAGAAATAAATACAAAAAATGCAAAGAGGAATTTGATAAGGTTGTTGTTGATAAACATGAAGAAATATCTTGCCTTAAGAATCATGGTCAAAGCTTGATCACATGGTATAAGAAGTTAAAAAGTGAAAACAATTCGCAACAAGAAACATTAGAGCAACCTACCCACAAGGAGCTTGTTGAAAAATGTAATTAGGTCCGGTCTTCATAATTGTCATTGTACTTATGTCATTATATATTTCTTGTAAAAAGCAAAATAAAAGAAAAATAAATTTATTTTTCAAGCATGGGTTTCATGGTCAAGTCAAATTGTTTTTTAGGTCAAGCATGTTCTTCATGCTTCTAGGTTTTATTGAATAAAAAGAATATTTTTCATGAGTCAAATTATTGTATTAGAGCCAAGTCCCATTTGGACTTTTGAAAGAAACAAGAAAAAAATTTATTTGAGTTAAAAATATAAATTTTGTCCCCACAGGACTAAGTTGGCCCTTGAAGGGACATATTCGACCTCTAGGATATGTATAAAATTTAAATACAATGCAACTTGTCCTCATTTGGAGTATCACAAGCAAGTTCGATTTCTGTACCAAGAAGAGAGAGAGAACCAATGAAGGAGTCAAGAAGAAGAACTAACGTCAAAAGAGAGAGAGCGAGGGTCAAAAGAGAGAAAAATTTGCCACGTACGAAAATCTACCCTAGTTTTTGTCACGTGCGACGCTGTAGGAGTTGCAGGGGCTGAAAATTGTAGACCTAGTTATAGGGGCTGAAAATTTGTAATTTGACTAGTTTTGAAAGGCATTGACTTGAGTTGACTTTGACTTGTTGAAGGAGCTTGGAAGGAGGGCTGACTTGGGTCTTGTGGGAGGTCTTGTTCTTGGTGTTTGTGTCTTGGATTTCTCGTTTGATCTAATTCTATAAGAAGAGGAGATTTTACTGGGTTTTCCCTTTGGAGGGTTTTTTCGCTGTCTTGGAGCCTCCATCTTGTGTTCATGGTCTTTTTTTGATCTTCATGGTTTATGGTTTTGGTAATTGTTTGATGAACAAAACATAATAAAAGTAATAAGAAGGCAACTCATAACCACAAGCAATTATCAAATAAAGAGAAATCAACCCTAATTGTTGCCCTATTGATTTCTCAACATGGTATCAGAGCTAAGGTGAAGGTGAAGGCAACTTGAAGATAACTCTTGTTGGCATAAGTAGAAGACATTCATCAAAGCTCCTTTGGAGGATAGAAGGAAGTTGAAAGACTCATCGTTCATCTTGAAGGAAGACTACTGTATCAGCTATTCATCTCTTTCTCTATCATTGAAGGCTCTTGGTCACTTATCATCTATTGAAGAAAATCATCATCTTATAAATCTCTCCCTTGGAAGATTTTTGGTCAGCATCCATTTTGGAAGACATCTCTACAAGAAGATATCACTTAAGGAGCATCAAGAATCTTGGGAACATAATCTACACTCTTGGAAGCAACATCACTCATCTCTGAAGCAACTTGAAGTTACTATTGTACCAGCCAAGCTAGAAGTCATCATTCTAGGACATCTTTGAAGTCTCTTGGAAGGTCTTGGGAGCATCAAGATACTTGAAAACATCATCATCAAGAAGGACACCCTTTTTGACAAGTAAGTACTATATTTTTCTCTTTGTCTCAATCCTCAAATCAAATGACTTCATTTTGTAAAGAAGGCAATAAGCTCAATCAATCAACAAACTTCCAAGCATGGAAGAAAAGAACATACTTGATACTCGTAGAAAATGAAGTCATGGACTATATTCTTGGAAAAATTATAGAACCGAAGAAGGAAAAGGCTCAAGAATGGGCCAAGTGTACTAAAGGAAGTTAGGGCTCAAAGGATTCTCGTTGAATCCATCAAAGATCATCTTATTCCATTTATTGCAGATTTGGGTACATCTAAAGCTATCTATGACAAGTTGGTAAAACTATATTTGGTCAGTGCCTCTGGTCAAAAAATATCTTTAAGGAATCGACTATACAAGACAAGGTTATCGAAGGATGAAGATTTGGTCTCATATCTTATAAGGATTTCACAATTAAAGGATCAACTACAAGGGCTTGGAGAAGTTGTTTCACATTCTGAATTGACTACTTGTGTACTCAATGCTTTACCTTTAGAATGGAGCAGTTTTGTGTCAAGCATATATTCAAGGAAGGACACTCCAAACTTTGATGAGTTGTGGTCTTTGTGTGTTCTAGAAGAGACAAGATTGAAGGCCAACGATGACACTGAACCTAATGAATAGTGTCAAGCTTTTATTGCTAGATCAAAGAAGAAGAGTGGAAGGTTTGGAAGGTGTGAACCTCATCAAAGGCGTAATAGAAACAATTATAATTAGCCACATGGAAGACCAGATATGTTTAAAGTACAATGCTTTGGATGTAATGAATATGGACACTTTAAAAGAGATTGTCCTAAGGAATCTCAAAATAAGAAGAAGAAGAAGAAGAAGAAGAAGGAAAGGAGTGAAGTTCACATTATCAAAGAAAATGAAGAACCAAAAAAGAAGTTGAAGAATGAAGATAATAAAGATCTCTACACTACCAGGTTTATTAATAGTCTGTTTTTCTATTTTATTAAAAGATGGCAGTTAGAGTAGCTTGTACATTTACTTTTGTAGAAGAATCTTGGATTTTGCAATTCATGGCATCATGAAAATAAGCAAATAACATTGGAAGGATTAGAGTCTACATAGTCAGTTGCATCTTATTGGATGCAGTCATCTAGCATAGCAAGAATAGAAGAATTTGGACCATCTAGCATTTCACAATCCATGCAACTACTACTTGGCATCATGTTATAGAAGCAGTCATTTAGGAAGAAGGGATCACAAGGATCCATGATAATACTTATTAAAAGAAGGTTCTTTATCATATGAAGAACTATTATGACATGACAAAGGTATATTCCACTAGAAGGTTATGGAAGCAATCATCGAAGAAGTAGATAGTCAAGTTGCAGCTTGGAGGGTATAATTGAAGCACTTAAGAAATAAATCTCATCAAAGACATTATCTTCAAGAAGCAGTTCATTCAAAGGAAGCCAACCAGATGGCTATATGAAAGGAAGAGGTATGCATATCTTTAAAAGAAGCTCTTCATTAGATGGTAGATTCATGTCTTCAAAAACATTTGTAGGAAGAGCTGGATACAAAAATATACTTAGAAGCATGAGCATGGTATGTAAAGAAGTAAATGGGAAAATAACTCTTCAATATGGTTATTCGAAAAATAGAAGCATGATAGATGAGCATGATCAACATTCAATATGATCTCTTAAAAGAAAGGAATGACAATTTTAGAGGGGAATGGTCCCCTTGTCTTCTTTCCATTGGCACAACCTGGACATACTCCATCATGTTGGGCTTGAACCTTGGGAATCCCTGAGACCAATTTTTCCAATTTCGGAAGAGCATCATAATGTAGATGGGCCAATCTTCGGTGCCATAGCTCACTTAGATGACTAGTATCATGGACCAATGCTAGAAGAGGTCTTCCAATAACCCTGTAGAGTCCTTCAAATCTCGATTCCAATGTGAATGCATCTCTCGTAGGTGATCAAATAGGCCAAGTAAAAACCTTTCCCTTGATGAAGACAACCCTCATCCCTTTGTCTTCCAAAGCGGAAATTGATACCAAATTATTCTTCAAACCTGACACATACATTACATCATGGAGCAAAACGGATTCCCCAGAATCCAAATGAAATTTGACAAACCCAAGAATAATTTTCAAATTTGACTCCCTCTCTACCAAATTATAGAGAACTTCTTTATACCCAGAGAAATGATGAGTGGCCCCACTATCAACCAACCAACTATCCCACAAATCCAGAAGAGAAGAACTAGTGTGGGCAGAAATAAGAATATATTCAGATTGATTCACAACATTACTTTCGTACCTGGAGAATCTTGACTTCTTTTGAGGACGACGATCTTCTTCATGATCACATGGAGCATCTCTTCTTTTTCTTTCATCTCTTCCATTGCGTTTATTCCTTCGGTCATCTCTTCTTCTTCGATCATCAAACCTGTTGTTGTTGCTTCCAGTGTTGTAGCGTGGACCTTTGTTCTTCTCGGGGAAGTCTCAAGCATAATGACCCTTTTTGCGACAATTGTAGCATTCAATGTGAGATAATGTTCTATTGTTCCTTCTCTTTGTATCTAGAGGTGGAGGCTTTCTTGAATTTGATGGACCTCCTTTTCCATTCTTCTTCTTGTTTTGAGTGATGAATGCAGTGGGCTCTCCCTCTTTGCGCTTTTGAATCCTTCCTCTTGATATCATCCTTGATTCTTCTTGCGTGAGATTTCCAACTATTTTATCAAATGACGGGAAGGCATCATTGTTGCTTATGGTAGTGATGAAGGTTTTCCAAACAAGAGTGAGACCTGTAAGAGTTATGATCACCAATTCCTTGTTAGGCATAGTTTCTCCAACTCTTTGCAATTGATCTCTAGCACGAGATATCCTCATAATGTATGATTGCACAGACTCTCCCTTGTTCATCTTTGTGTCTTTGAGTTGATCTTTCAAGGAGATGATTTCATTCAAATTGTTGACTTCATACATGCCAACTATCTTATCGTACATGTCCTTAGGTTTTCTCAAATTTCCAACATATGCAAGTAGATTATCTTGTAAGCCATCAACTATAATATGCTTTGCTTTTAACTCACCTTTCTTGTGCTTGTTCTTGACAACAACAGAAGCATTCTTCGGAGGCTCAGGTACTTTTCCTTGAATGTAATCCAAAACATCATTGTTATTAGCTATGATCTACAACTTGACTTTCCATGCAACAATGTTAGATGAGTCACCCAAATTCTCTTTTCTTGAAGAAGGAAGACATCTTGACTTGACTAGATTGGCTCCTTCAACTTTCCAAAGAAGATTGCTTCAATGCATGTCTCCTTTTGGGCTTGTCCTTCACCTTAGCATTGATACCATGTTAATTTTCACACTGCTATATGCTGTTTCAATTACTTTGATCCCAATTCAATACTTCAATTAGCAATCTTGTCAATCATCAACACTAATTGAAGATAGAACAATAAATGCAATGATAAAGGAGACAATTAACACATCATCAAGAGACACCAAATTTGGTCAAAGACTAGGGAAAAACCCACTATGGGGAAACCCTTGAAATTCTTCTTCTTTATTAGATTGTCATAAAATGTTTAGATTGTCATAAAATGTTCAGCAGAGAGTACAATTTGGCCAATACAAAATCATCCCGCAAAATTAACCTAATAATATTCTAAAATTTGTTTCCAGCATCAATGTATATGAGAGGCAACTTTTCCCGTTTGTGGTCAGTTGCTATCAAATGTCAAATTTTAGCCCTAGTTTCCGGTCACATGGAGGAATAGTCATGCGTGCGATTGAGAGAGTCTAGTCGCTCCCTTGAGCCTGTAAGCCTTCGACTATAGTTGAAATTTTCCTTTGACAAGCTTGCAATTGTAACCCAAAACCCTAGAAACATGTGCGATCTTTGGACTTTGTAATCTTAGACATGTGCGAACTTCTTTCGTCAACCTAGCCTCAGACTTTTGCAAACCAATCAATGAAGAAGAGAAGAAGAAGATGCTTGGTGATGTCCAAATTGTTGAAGAATCTAGGGCATTCAAAAATACAATGATTCTTCATTACATGATAACAATTTGTGAAGTATTTATACTATTTATCTTAACTTGATCTTTCCATTATTATTAGTGTGTGTATGTTACCTTCATCAAACAACTATCAAGACAAAAGAGATAAGAACACAAATATTTGGCTTTCTGCAGGGCCAAAACCTCTCCCTCTTGGAGAAGAAAACCCACACAAAATTCTTCTTATAGAGATTCCATTGACGAATACCAAGACCATGACCCTTGACACAATCTGCCTCTCCAAGACCAAGGCATCAATTCTCTTCCTTGCCACTGCTAAGATCATCATCACTGCTGCACTAGTGCATCATTGATATCTTCATTTCTGCTACCATCATGGATCACTTCATTGTTGCACCATGATTGTCCCTTGAAATTGCTACAGAGGTGATCTCTGCATTTTCAACGAGATCATGATCTTACACGAACCGGATCATGACATTATCCTTGTCACAACTTCTTCCATTATGCCGAGAATATAACCATTACTATCATTGCTACAACAACACTTGACACTGCTTGAAACCCTCATCACTGCACCTCTATATACCTGGACTTCGGAATTCTTTTCAACATGATGATATATACATATGCCGAGACTGAGATCACGGATCATTGCGATATCTATTAAGTTAATACAATGAGGATAGTAAGGGATCGAAAATGCTTCCCATCATATACACATACCTTGACTGCTGTGAGGTAGATCCACTGAGATTGTGATCTTACCTTCTAACTAGGCCTAGACTGTGATGTTACCTTCCTTTCATCATGCCAAGATTGTCATGCTCCTTCACTGTTATGGATCCGAGACTGATCATATTGTTACTGTTGATACTGTGGCTTCCCAGGACTATGGAGATATTCTTATGCTAAGGTTAACTATCCATTTGAGGTCCTGTGTGCTCCTCCATGCATCCAAAGTGTAGCTTGCCTGCACCTAATACCCGTCCGAGGTGCAGTCAAGCCCTTCCTTGTATGCCTACTCGTAGTGCGGATCTGCTCCTGCATTCTCATGCAAAATTTTTCAGAGAAAGAACCCGATATTTGTCTCTTCTTATTTGCGGAGACCTGCACCCGTCTTCACGAAGTTTCAGAGAGAAATGCAAAACTGTGGTCTGCGTTTTGTGGATACCTTGATGGGGTATTTATAGTAGTGAGCCACCTATATTTGAGCCAACATGAACCCATGAACTGTCATGACTATTTCCTTGAGACGACGTGACTTTCATTTATTTAATTAATTCTATTTGGAGCCGACATTAAGAATTTCTTCTTGTTTTCGCTTGTAGACTTCTTAGAGGATTATGCTTGGTCTTTGGAGGGCTTCTTCACAACGTTGTGGACTTGTATACATTTACATAAACTCATGAAGAGTTTCTATACATATGACATGACTCTTTGACATATAAATAAATCCTAAAGACATCAAGAAGAAGTCTTTCACCTAGTGACACTTCTTGCTCATGAAACCTATGTAGCAAGGCATACAAAAATAATTTATTTCCTTTTATTACATCATTTACAAAGATCATGTCATTATGAAGACCGAACCTAGTTACACTTTGTTCAACACAAATGAGCTTGAGGTCACTTGAATCTATAGGCTTCCAAGCGTGACCAATTTCTTGTTAGGGCCGACCTGTCCAAATGTGCATATGTGGGCTTTTCTTCATAAGTACACTTTCCCTTATCTGATTTGAGTGCTTTAATAGTCAAAATTGGTCATCTCGAAACGAGGAATCTAGTCCCATGGTTGGAATTTGTTGCTGAGCTACCAAAATTAACAATAACTTTGTTGATTTACTTTTTTTCTAAGTTTGAGTCAGATGGGGAGGGATGTAATCAACTTAGAGGCGTTCAATCATAATCTGACACATGGTAGCTTCGAGCCACTGGCTTTTCAAGCAAGCGCGATGACCAATTGTGTGATTCAACAGTTCCTCTTGTACTAAGTTGTATTACTATTGCGGTGCGGTTCATTAGTAGGGTAAAACTAACTTGTCTCACAACGGTCTAAACCTAGCTCACATTCCCCATTGGTGGGTGAGCAATCCAACACTTGGTGAATTCTGCTTCACAATGATAGGAAAAGCCGACATCAAAGGATCAAAAAGGAATGTCGCTATGAACGCTTGGCTGCCACAAGCCAATTATCCCCGTGGTAACTTTTTTGACACCTCTAGCTTCAAATTCCGAAAATCTAAAGGATCGATAGGTCACACTTCCACGGTTTCTATTCGTACTGAAAATCAAAACCAAATGAGCTTTTACCCTTTTGTTCCACACGAGATTTTCTCGTTGAGCTCATCTTAGGACACCTGCATTATCTTTTATCAGATGTGCTGCCCTAGCCAAACTCCCCACCTGACAATGTCTTCCACCTGGATCAACCCGCCAAAACTTTCCTTAAGGCAAAAAACAAGGGCAGTGCCCTGTCTCCGCCCCACGGAATAAGTAAAATAACGTTAAAAGTAGTGGTATTTCACTTGCGCCGAAAACGGCTCCCACTTATTCTACACCTCTCAAGTCATTTCACAAAGTCGGACTAGAGTCAAGCTCAACAGGGTCTTCTTTCCCCGTTGATTCTGCCAACCCTGTTCCCTTGATTGTGGTTTCACTAGATAGTAGATAGGGATAGTGGGAATCTCGTTAATCCATTCATGCGCGTCACTAATTAGATGACGAGGCATTTGGCTACCTTAATAGAGTCATAGTTACTTCCGTCGTTTACTCACACTTGGTTGAATTTTTTCACTTTGACATTCAGAGCACTAGGCAGAAATCACATTGTGTTAGCATCCGCAGGGACCATCGCAATGCTTTGTTTTGATTAAACAGTTGGATTCCCCTTGTTCATACCAGTTTTGAGTTGACTGTTCGCTGCCTAGGGAAAAGCCCCCAGTAGGGGGCATTCTATGGCCATAGTCCAATCAGCACATGATTGCCTGCCTTCGCTGCGAGAGCAGCTCGGGCAGACTAGCGACAACCCACGAGTTGAGGGCGCAAACCCCTAGGGCCAGCCCTCAAAGCCAATCCTTTTCCTGAAGTTACGGATCCGTTTTGCCGACTTCCCTTACCTACATTGTTCTTTTGAAGGTACTACATATCTTGTTGGTGATGAAGCCTTTTCTATGGTTTCCCGAGGTTTTATCATGTCATAATCCTTTGGTGGTGCACCCTAGGCTCAAACCTAATTGGAACTTCTATTTTGTGATTGTGTTGTTATCATGGTGGTATTTATGTGAGATGCATATTGTTTCCATGGTACAACACTTGCTGGAGTGCAACCCCCTTCACTGGCGCACATGTTCATGTTGATTTATTCAATTGTGACTATTGGGAGGTTTGATTGTGGTTTTTTTTCAACATTATACTTTATGCACATTTATTGAAGTTGATTTAACTATTTAGGAGTTAAATTAATCCTTTTGATTACCTTGGAAGTTAATTGCTTAAGCACTTCATTTGGTAGCTATTTGGACTTGGAGGGGTCAATTGGAGGTTATTTGAGGCTTTATTATGGAGTGCTTCCCTCTTGGGCACAATTTCCAAGGCATTCATGATTATTTATCATTGGAGAGGTTGACATATTCTCCCAAGGCGCACATGGCTTAATGGGAAATCAATGGATGGTATATGAAACAATGCATGGTTTTGGTATGATATTGATGTGGTCTAACCACCTTGGCACTTCCTTTCTAGTTGCACTTCACATGGAGATATTAGATTATTTGTTGGGTGGTTAAGGTAGTTATATGGTATAGTTTTCTAGGCGAACCTCTACTAGGTGCTCTATCATTTTAATTGCATGGATATTTCACCTAGCAATAATTCCACCTTTGGATTGGTGTGAATGCTGTGGTAAAAAGATAGAAGATTGGGCCCTACTCTTGGAATACTGGTTTCCCCAGATTTGATAATGCCAATGAGTACACCATCACATTTAGAAACAATTAGAGCTGAGTTATCACTAGTAATCACCTCCTTGCCACTTTGCTGATGTCGACAATCAGAGAGAAGTTGTTTGTGTTTTGTTATATGCATTGTAGGTCTAAAGGTGGCAATACATTCCTTGAAGTGGTGGAGGACCAATATGCAAAGTGCATAGTTAGATGTGCATTGTAAGATGGATTCATTAGGTGCTAGAAAACATTTATAAGATTTGAAAAATAATTTAGGGTATATACTTTTAGAACCCGTAGAGAAATTGTAGGAAATGATGATCGAAAAAAACCCTAGTTCGATACCATAAGGTATGATGCCCTTAGCGAATAATTTTGGTTCAAGCAAGGTTCACACATAGTATGATCCGATGTTGATATTTATAAGGGTCAATATAAGAACTGATAGAACCAAATTTCACTCAAATTTTGAAATAGCATCCTCATAAGTGCACTAGAGAAAGTGCAAAACACAAGCACAAGTGCACCTAGGAGAAAATTGCTAATCACAAGAGAAAATGCCAAAATTAATTGTCATTACGGTTATAACATTTTTATTTTAGATCAAGATCACAAGATGAGATAATACAAATGAGAGCTTGAGTTGAAGTGAAGTATCCATTCAAGAGGGTGTTATGGGCCCACATAATTATGGGGCACACCTTAAGAGGGTTATTGAGCCCACATATTGAGTTTGACTATGTTGGCCTTAACCTTACCTAGTAATACAATAACAAAATAAAGAATATGGCCTTATTCATGATTATGAGTAATAATAATACATAAGTCATGGTCATATAT
>APFE030766929.1:133348-154704 GCA_000404065.3 Pinus taeda | reverse complement strand
CCACAAGTTAGTAACATAGTAACATACAACATATTGAGTCTCATGATTCATCAATCTTAAAGTTTCAAGCTTTCAAAACTCAATATATAACAGTTATCATCATTGATCACCAAAGTTGTACTTGTAAGCTAAGTGTAACCATTACAATAAATAATATCTAACATGAAATGAAATGTTATAAAATGAAATGAAATGAAGCAACTTTCAACTTTCATGAAGCATCATATTCATAATTCATTACTAATGAGTTATAATTGCCAACTTCAAACTTAAATTGTCATATATTTGTTTAAAAAAATATCATAATAAATATGAAAGAGTCAATAGTTATAAAAGCTACTAGAAACTAGAAAAGAGAAGTAAATCTATTATCTATTTCTTATGCTTGGGCCTCTTGCCACCACGAGAAATGTCTAATTTTTTAGTCTTGTTGGAAAATCAGGATCTTTGTCATAAATATCACCCTCTAAGCATTAATATCCAGAGGTATCTTTGTCATTACCTCTGTATCTGTATAGGGATCTTTGTCATCAATATCACCCTCTAAGCATTAACATAAGATAGAAAAAGCATAGCATGTCAAGTCAAGATTTTGTTTGAGTGATGCGTACATTTTTAGGAGGGTCATGATAGAGGAGTTCGACAACCAATGTCACTAACATTAAGGTAAATAGAGGGATTGGTGCTCTTGATTAAATATGAGTACCATACCCTAATACATGACAAAATTCAATGGAAACATTGCAATCCCACAATCCTGAAATCCTGAAAAACTGATAAGTCTGCTGGATGTTGAATGAAATCTAAAATTCTACTTTCTCCATATGAAATCCAATGAGGCTGGAACCACTCTTAAACATTCTGAGTCATTTCATGGTAATGTTAAAAATTTAAGTAAAATGAAAATGAAGATTAAGGAGAATGTCACAAAAAAAATTTGCAAAAAAGGCAAAACGCTCCCGAAAACGCAGGGAGCAATTTTTTTTTTAGGGAGTGCGCTCCTGACCCGCTCCTGCCCGGAGCGCAGATTGGGAGTGGGATCGGGGGGGGGGGCGCACCCCGCAACACTGAGCCTGAAAGTTTTCGAAAACCAAACAATGAACCTTCATGGGGGGATTGTAGAGGCAATGGCCTTGACGGAATAAAGAGCTAGGTGTAGGGTGGTTGATCACTGCTAGTAGTTGAGTCTCTTAAATTTTGGACTTAGGAAAGAGAGTTAAAAAATGACCTTGACGCATAAAGGATGGGCCTTGAACTTCCCTTGGTCGATTGATTAAGAAACTGCCTATTTGGAACAATGGTGTGGTGAAGAAGAAGGGTTTGGAATTCCTTCATCCTAGCTTAATTGACTTGAAACAAACTAGTTCCCTAGACCTAAGAATTGTAGTTTTGATGATAATGTCCAAGAGGTACATGTTAGATGAGATACCTAAAATTACTCAAAAAACATTATCTATCAAGTAGGGTAAGGGACCCGTATGACTTGATAAGCTTAGGATGAAAAGCGTATCTCATATTGAACTAAGACTTTGAAAATTGAACCCCCAAGTGAGTATAAGTCATGGTGATCTTGATCTCTATGCCTTCGAAGAGGAAGTGGTAATTGAAGAGAGAATTTTTTCATGTGTTGGAGATCATAACCTTTGTCTTACTTAGGTTAATTGTCAATTTTCAAAGATTGCAAACGTTGGATAGGGCATTGATTATCTATTTTTGGGGTCCGTTTAATGAGGAGGCTAAGAGAATAATTTGATTGACAAAAAGAGGCAAGGAGATCATTTGTGGTGAAGACGAAAGCCATCCCAATCCTATATATACTCCTTGAGAAAGAACTCCAGGTCATCAATGTGAATCCCAAAGCGAGTTGGTAAGAGGGGACACCCATGCTTTTTTGAAATTGTAACTAGTTCCAGTCTTCATAATTGTCATTGTACTTGTATCAATATGTGTCTCATGTAAAAATAAAAAGGAGAAAAAATATTATTATTATTTTTATTGTTAAGCATGTTCTTCTTGCTTTGTTTTGGTCAAAAGAAAATGTAAAAGTGCATGTTCTTCGTGACCCTTGTCAAAGGAAGAAAATTTGAATTTTGGAAGTGCCATTTGTCCATCCAAGGTTCCAAGTCGACCCTCCAAAAAGGGAAATCGGCCTGCCCAAAGGACGTGTCTCTTCGCAGGAATGCACAACTATATATTGGCACCTATCCTCCACCATTTGGAATCCAATTCGTTGATCTTCCGAGGCAGAGAAACTTGGGTCTGTGGAATGGAATTTGAGGCACATACATTTTGAAATATGCAAGCTGTTTGTAGAAGATTATCTTTGAAATATCCGAGCTATTTGTGGAAGACTATCTTTGAGATATGCGAGCTACCTATGGAAGACTATCTTTGAAGTATGTGAGCTACCTATGGAAAAGTATCTCTGAAATATGCGAGTTTCCTATGGCAAACTATATCTAAAGAATGCAAGTTCTCTGTGGCAATCTATCTCTGATATAAGCAAGCTACTTATGACACTATATCTCTGTATTGTGAGCTATACTCCTATGGATTGAAGATGATTTGAGCACAGATAAGTGGTATATTGTGAACAATTGGAGGGTTGACTTGGCACTTGGATCATTGGTTAGCTTGACTTGGATTTCTCTTGTTGATGAAGAATCTATAAGGAAAGGATTGATGGGTTTTTCCCTTGTGTGTTTTGCCCTAGCTTGCAGCCTAATTTTGGTGTCTTTTGTATCTTTGCTTTTCTTGAAAGGTTGAACATTTGTATAGTTGCTTGATAAAGAACACACAAGAAGTAATAAGAAGATTTTAAGCATTCACAAGTAATTATCAAGAAGAGAAATCAAGTATTAAACTCGATGCACTTGGTTTCCCAACATGGTATAAAAGCTAGAAAGAATTACAGAGCAGTGGCATCTAAAGTTTCATGTGTGTGAGATCCAAGTTACCTGATATAAAGCCATCTTTGTGATTCAAAGGTCATACCTGTGGATATATTTGTGATAAGTCCTATGAAGCCAGATTCAATGGTTCAAGCCCTATAAAAGCTAGATTGAAGAACTGCAAGGAGATGATTGAACACTCATCTCACTCAAGAAGACTATATAGCCGCATCCACTACAACACACAAGTAATCATCTTTGCAATCTACAAAGTACTCAAGGAGAATAGAAGGTTGAAGTGAAGAGATAAGAAGAAGATCTTTGTACCCTCGCTCGAAACAAGAAAAGAAGATCAAAAGGCAATCTGGATCTCTGTGACACTTTCTATAAAATCCAAACTTATTGTGACAATACTCTTTTGTGGTATTCGAGCTTACTGTGGCATTTCTCTAAGGTTCATACGGAGCTACTTATGGCACTTAATTTTCGTGGAAATTTGCAAACTTGAAGCACTTCATTACTATAAAATATCATGATATCTAAGACCTAAATATTTGTGGGACTGTACGATTTAAGGAGTTGTAATATACTTCCTTAAAAGAAGAACTATTATCTAAATCTCTAAAGCATGTAACAATGCTTTTATGAGACATGACAAAAAGTGCAAAGTAATTCTGAAGCATAGAAAAAACGTTTTATCTCCTTATAAAAAGGGCCATGATCATAGAAATCCGAAGTCTACACCTATATCGAGCCTCATTCCTGAATGTAACTAGGTTCGGTCTTCATAATTTTACTTGAAGTCAAAATGTAATATTTTTGTCAAAAGAAAGCAAAAATAATTTTATTATTATTTTAATTGACTTGTTAAAGCATGGGTTTCATGCTTGGGTCAAATATATAGGTCAAGCCTCCATTGTAGGCTTTAGGTTATTGTCAAAGTCAATTTGTGAGGACTCCTCCGTGAAGTCAAGGTCTCTTTGCTGTTGAAAAAATCCTCATCAAGTCGGCCTACCTCAAATAATATCACGTCGGCCTAAATACTAAGACACACCTCTTCATAATTTCATGTCGGCTCATTTCAAGTTGGCAACAACTATATATACAAGGATGAGGACTCCGCATAACCATCACAAAAAAATCGCATAAGAATTTCAGAAGAAATATTTCGGTGTAACTACAGGAGCTTAGACAGGGTACAAGGAGAATCTTGGTGCAATCATAGAAGCTCGAATTATCTCTGAAATGAAGTTTGGATGCCACAATAAGGTAATGCGGATTAAGGTTCAATACTACTACAGTCTTGATGTCACAACAATGAGAAGGTTTCATTACAGTAAGAAGGTCTCAGTGCCTAACACAGTTTAGATGCAATCTCTATCTCGGTACAACCACAATGATAAGGGTTCAATGTTACAACAGTGAAAAGGTCTCGGAGTCACCTTAGAAATGAAGTCTCAGTGTTGTAACTATGATGAGGTCTCAAAATTATTACAATGGTAAGATCTCAGTCTCGTTGGTATTGCAGTGATGTCTCGGTGCAAACTCAGTGGCAAGGATTCGTTGCAAAGTGAGTGACAAGAATTCAGAGCTAACACAGTAATATGGGTCATGGTATGCAAACGCAACGAAAGGAGGATGACTTGATGGAGTTAGTATCGAGTCTAAGTTGTAAGGGTCTTGGTTGTCTCATCTTGAATCTACTGAAGGAAGAATTTTGACTAGGTTTTCCCCTAGAGAGGGGTTTTTCCCTGGTAGCGTGCCTACTTCTTGTATTCTCTTTTATTTGTTGCTTGGCATTATTCTTGATGATAATAAAAGATAATTCAAAAGAACTAATAATAATAATGAAAAACATCACAGGATAATGTCATAATGAGAGAAATCGTTTAACTGCCAACTCCTTGGATTTCTCAACATGGTATCAGAGCTATGGTCAAGGTCAAAGGCAGTTTGAAGATCACTTTGAAGTATTCTCAGTGAAAGGATCTGTTTGCATTGAAGATCAAGATCAAGATCCCAAGGACATTTCTGGGCTAATATTCTGAGGTATCTTGGAAGGATGGATAGCAAATTTCAGTAAGCTAGTTCATTCACCATATTAAAAACACCTTGAAGAAGAAGGAGGACTCCAATATTCCTCAAGGTGACAAGTTTGGATCAATTTGCAGTGGTATGAGGATCAATGAAATCATAGTTCAGTATAGAGGATTTCAGATCATGTAACTTCACTCAAAATACATAGAAGGTTTCGGTGAAAATGGTATGACAAGGTTTTGGCATACGACAACGAGAAAAAAATAGGATAAACTTCATTGATAAATTTGTGTAGCAAGTTCAATATGAAGTTCGGTATTAGTCACAGTCATGTTATAAAGGAAAATTTGGGCTTAGTATTGATATATGGAAACAATACTATCGTCATTGATATGTCCAAGGTCGAAATAGTACATTCTTCCACTTGTTGAAGAAACAATGGACTGAGTTATCACGAGTCTAAAAACTATTCAACATACTCTGAGATTATAGAAGCCCTAACCAAAAAACACTAGTCATGCATATATGAAATTGAAGGCAACAAAAGGAGGATTTGCTAAAGAAAAAAGCATTTAGTCGAAGACTATCCCAAGTTTGGCCTATGGAAAAAGAAATCAAGTATTGTCAAGATTCTCTTCCATCAAGCTATCAAATCAGAGGTACGTAAACACAAGGTATGTATATTTATAAGCTTTTAGATTTCTGCTATCTCTAATGGTTCATATAATTCCTGTTTATAACTAGTCTAGGATTAAGAGTGTACTCTCTAGATAGCATGTTAGAACCTTAATCCTCTCCATCTAGGATTTACAAGTAATCTAATATTCCAAGCAAAACTACTTAATTAAAAGAAGAAATAACTATTCATAGAATTCCATCCTCCATGGCTATTTAGGAAATCTAACTTGAGAATTTAAATCACGTTCTTGGCATCATATGTTTTGCTTGTAAGTATGTATTACAGGTATAAAAGATCATGGCTTAGTACAAAGAAGACACATCAAGGAATCCTTCCAAGGTCTGTTAAGAAACATCTCTAGGTATGTCTTAAACCATACACCTTGCAAAATTTTTTTAAAAGTATGTTCATCTTATTTTTTTAGTTTGTATCAATTACTAACGTTGTTATGTCTAGCCACATTGAATCATAATGATTCTTGTTTTGGATGATACTTCACTTGAGAAATTTACCACCCTCATATTCTTCATTGATCTTATAGAACCCTAGACAGGTTCTTTGGAAAACCCTAACCTAAGGGTATGCTAATGTTAATGTTTGAAACCCTAAAATTGCTTAGGGTTATTGGGAATTTTTATTTGAAGTTTTTGTTGATAATGTCATGTTTGGGGTTTTGGTATGATCATGAAAACCCTAACTTGTTAGGGTTGAAATGATGTTGCTTGAAATCCCGAACCTTTGAAGTTCTGGTAAAGTAGGATTTGGTATGTTATGAATTGAATCCCTAGATCCTTAGGGTTTGGTTGGGTCTATAAGCAAAACCCTTGTTATGTATTTAGAATTCTAGGAATGAAACTCTAGGTATGTGTCCATTTGGTTGAAACCCTAGCCTATTCTAAGTTAGGATATGTCTAATATATTAATATTGCCTGACATATGATGTGCTTATGATATGCTAATGAATTCCTAGATATATGTGTTGACCTAAGTGTTAATGGTCATGATTCCTAGGGTCTGGAAACAAGCCCTAATCAAAGTTTGATGGTCTAGGATGATGTTGTTTGGAGAATCTAGGGTTTAGCAGCTAAACCCTAGTAGTAGTTAAATTCGCTTGTATGTATAACCTTTTGGAATTTATGATTCTATATAGTGATTGCTGAGAATTTGTAGATGGAAATCTAGGGTTTACATCAAACCCTATTAGATGCTAGTCATGATGTTGATTAAGCTGTGATTTGTTTTGATTGTTGAAACTCATGTATGAAATCTTGGATATGTCTGAAATCCTAGTGAGGAGCCTAACATATGAATTCTAATAATTGTTAGACACATTACTTGTTTTATTTCTAAGGTTTGCTATATGAAAGAACTTGTCATCTCGTTGAAAGAATATTGAAACCCTAGATGAGTTTAATATTTTTCAATGTTCCACCAAGGTTCCGGGGCGAGGGGGCGAGGGAGCGAGGGGGCGCGGGAGCGTCCTATGCAAAAGCTCCCTACCATTTTTTAGGAAACGTGGGGGAGCGTCAGGGTCTTAAAAATTTATAAATATAAAATATAATTTATTAATTGAGTAGACTATGACAATTTGGTTTGAATTGAAAAGCTGCAAAGCATGATCATTGATATGAATATCATTTGACATTATCCAAATTTATAATATCTTATAAAATAATATATTTAAAATTCTAATTCCGCTTGGTGAAATTCTAAATTAGATTTTGGTCAGACAGAGGGAGAGCTTCAGCTTGATAAGGTAGCCACTGAATTCTGTGAAAAGGTAAATGAACAAATCAGGAACACTGCATTGGCAGTAGAAGGGGCAACTACAATGGGTTGTCCAGCTGTATTGGATCCAACAGCTAGAAAGTTTGTTATATTATATATAATATAGACAATACACCATATGCTGAAAGAAGAGTTTTAGTTCCAAGAGAGATGAGAAGATCACATGAAAGAGTTTTTGACAGTTTACTATCAAATGACATTGACTGCAGGATGACCATTTGCGAACCAACTTGGGTGACCAACGATGGCATGGATAATTTGGCTACCTTATTAGAGAAATGCCATACAGTTCAAACTTCAAAATAGCAGTGTCTTTCAGGGATGAAAATAATTTTCAGACCTGAGAATTCAAGCTAAGCAACTGTGCTCTGTGTAAATTTTGTAACTGTATAAATTCATATATAACGACAGTTCCTGAGATTTCTTGCTGCCCATAGTATTTTGTCATGCTTGCAGTAAACGCATGTTAGTCTATAGTCCACCCAATTATTTCCCACATGACATAGGTGCTGCTTCCATAGTTTGTATGTCAAATGTCATGCAAATTAAAAACACAAACTGAATGTCTCATATTCTTTGCCTGTCACTCCAGTTATCTCCCCACTGTAATCCAGCCATCACTTGAGAAAAAAAGGAGAAGTTTTAAAAGGGAAAATTCATGTACGTGCTATATGGTCCAACAAATTTCCATGATACTGACCCTCTAAAATAACGCTTGTTGAAACCAAAAGACAGCACAAGATGTTATCCCCATACAGAGCATGAGTAGCTTTGTACCACTTTAGGTCTATTAAATCATAAACTATAAGCAAGGCCATTTTTTTGGGAGCGTGGGGAAACGTCCACTTAGGGAAGGGAAACGTTTCCCTAGCACGTCCCCCTGAGATTCCTCCATTTTGGGAGCATGGGGAAACGTCCCCTACTTGTCCCCAAGTCCCCGGAGCGCGGGGGAGCGAGGAAACTAGACCCCTAGGGGGGGGGGCGAGTCCCCCTGGAACACTGATATTTTTAGCTGTGGATGTGATTTAGGGTTTGTAACAAAACCTAGGCAAGAAGTTGAAGTATTGAAGTATAGTCTTTTGTTGATTATGTTTGAAAAGTCTAATGCTTTCATTATTATAAGATTTTGATATGGCTAACTTCATGCTTCTATAATTTTGGTTGTACTTGCTATCTAAGTTGTGTAGGTACATCATCTTCAAGATGGTGAAGAAGATTGTAAGTAAAGTGGATGTGATAAGCATGATATATGAGTGCCTCTGATAAGAATGATGGAAGCCATAAAATATTCTCCGATGTCGTAAAGAAGAAGTAGAACTCCCTAAGTTAAGAGGGAGCCTGGATGAAATCTTCCTAGGTTAAGAGGAGTTTGGATGAAAGGAATCTCCCTAGTATAAGAGGATATACAAGAATGATTAGATCCTCTCCGATTAAGAGGAAGTGACAAATATCGTTCTCTACTTCATGTGTCATGCACTAGACCAGGACTAACAACCGTAAGTTTTAGTGAAGGTCATGAGTGAGAGAATGAAATTGGAGAATGCATTTTGAGGTGCTGCTGAAAGAAGGAAAGCAGGATCCGATTGAAGAATATGTTGCTACATGAGAAGTAGGAAAGGAAAGTGCATGGTTGAGGAATCTTTAGTCAAGATTCATTGGGAAAGGTCTAAGTCCTACTATGAAAAGTTGAAAAGCAACATCAAGTTGTTTGGAAAACCCCAGAGGTTTGTATTTGATTATGTACATGTGAAAGTATAATATTGATTGGGGTTGTGTTTGTATAGGTAAATCTCTCGAAGGTTTTGATAGCATGTTGGTTTTTGATCAATTTGATCGTGAGAGATTTGTTGTCCTTGATCTGCTGGATCAAGGAGTGTTGAGACTTTGTGAGTGAAGCATTGCCTTGGAGGATATCTGGTCGACACTTTGTGTTGCTGTCTAGGTCCCAAAGTTGGAAAGGTGGTGCTGGTTATAGAGCTCTAATTTTGGATACACACCTGGACCCCTGCGTTTATGGTTCGCAAGCCTGATGGTACCTAGAGAGGTTGAAAGCTTGAGTCCATCTTAGCCCCACTCCGATAGATTGCTCTAGTAAGGAATGTAGTCTGTGGCATTGCGATGCCTATATTGTTGAGAGACCAATGGATAGATTGCCCAGCTCAAGAATCTAGTCCATGGCACTGTGGTCCCTAAACTTCTTCATAGATGATGTGTTTTGAGATCTTCCCTGTACCTCTTTGATTATATGTAAATATTAATACCTCCCTAGTTAAGAGGGAGTGTTGAAGAATATAACTAGGTTTAGTCTTCATAATTGTACTTGAAGTCAAAATGTAATATATTTGTCAAAAGAAAGCAAAAACAATTTTATTATTATTTTAATTGACTTGTTAAAACATGGGTTTCATGCTTGGGTCAAATATATAAGTCAAGCCTCCATTGTAGGCTTTAGGTTAATCGTTAATGTCAAAGTCAATTTGTGAAGACTCCTCCATCAAGTCAAAGTCTGCTTGCTATTGAAAGAATCCTTATCAAGGCGGCCTAGCTCAAATAATATCATGTTGGCCTAGATACAGAGACACACCTCTTCATATGTTCATGTCGGCTCATTTCAAGTTGGCAACAACTATATATACAAGGATGAGGGCTTCACATAACCATCATAGAAAATTCACATAAGAATTTCAGAAGAAATATTTCAGTGTCACTACAAGAGCTCGAACAGGGTACAAGGAGGATCTTGGTGCAATCACAAAAGCTCGAACAGGGTACAAGGAGGATCTTGGTGCAATCACAAAAGCTCGAATTTTCTCTGAAATGATGTTCGGATGCTACAGTGACGTAATGCAGATTAAGGTTCAGTACTACTACAGTCTCAATGTCACAACAGTGAGAAGGTTTCATCACAGTAAGAAGGTCTCGGTGCCTAACACAGTCTAGATGCTGTTGAAAAGTGTAACTAGGTTTGGTCTTCATGATGACATGTAATTATGATTTTATGTAATGAGATGTAAATAAGAAAAATAAAATTATTATAGACTTGCTTCATGGGTTTCATGAGCAAGGGATTTTGTTTTTGAGTCAAGACTCCCATTGAGAGTCTTTAGGATTTATTTGTCATCTAGTCATAAAATGAGTCACTGTCATGTAATGAAGTCATGTTACACTTTGTAAAAGGTCAATCTTATCTATGTAAAGTATCCTCAAAGAACTTGTCATCTATCCTCTTCAAGTCGGCCTACAATAATGAAGGAACCCTCTAGAAGAAGTCGGCCTACCTCCAACAGTCATGTCAGCCTAAAGGACATGAGAAGAAGTGTATATATAGCCTACTCGACCTCACTTTAAGACATACATTCAATCAAGCAACTTGACTTGAATTCGATGAGACAAAAGTGCGAAGAAGAGGCAGAAGAAAAGTGCGAAGAGAGGGCAGCAAAAGAAGCTTCTTCTGGGTATGCGAAAAGGATTCTTCTGGGCATGCAAAGAAGGATTCTTCTAGGATTTGCGAAATAGGGATTCTTTTGGGCAAGTGAAGGAGTATTCTGCTGGGGCAAAGAAGAAAATGTTTCTTCTAGGGCAGCAAAGAAGGGTTTATTTTGGGCAAGCGAAGGAGAGGTTTCTTTTGGGGTAGCAAGGAAGGATTTTTCTGGAAAGGTCAAAGTAGAGATCTAGAGACCGAGTTTCTCTAGAGGAAACTAGTAAAGACCTAGAGACCGAGATTCTCTAGGGGAAGTCGAGAAGGAGTAGCGAAAAGATAGAGACCGAGTTTCTCTAGAAGGAGATGAGGAGAGCAGTTCAAGATCAAGAAGAAAGGCAGGGAAGGGAAGAGGCATAGCATCAAGGTTAGTGACAAGGTTCTTAGGGGGGTACTAGAGTCAAGGGTACTTATCAATTGGAGATCTAGAAGAAGAATTTTGATCGGGTTTTCCTCTTGAGAAGTGAGAGGTTTTAGCCCTGGCTGAGAAGCCTACATACTGTGTCACTTGTCTTTTATTGTGCATATTGGTAATTGTCTTGATGAGAAGAACACATTAATAAGCTAACAAAGAGAAGACTATAAGTAAAGAAGTAAAATTATTTCACAAGCAATTATCAAGCAGAGAAATCTTGTAACTCTGAATGCCCTAGATTTCTCAGTAGATGCATTCTTTGTCTCGGTACAACCACAGTGATAAGGATTCAATGTTACAACAATGAAAAGGTCTCAGAGTCACCTTAGAAATGAAGTCTCGGTGTCGTAACTATCATGAGGTCTCAGTATTATTACAGTGGTAAGGTCACGGTCCTGTTGGTACTGCAGTGATGTCCCAGTGCAAACTCAGTTGCAAGGATTCGATGCAAAGTCAGTGACAAGAATTCAGAGCTAACACAGTGATATGGGTCATGGTATGCAAACACAGTGAAAGGAGGATGACTTGATGGAGGTAGTCCCGAGTCTAAGTTGTAAGGGTCTTGGTCGTCTCATCTTGAATCTATTGAACGAAGAATTTTGATTGGGTTTTCCCCTAGAGAGGGGTTTTACCCTGGCAACATGCCTACATCTTGTGTTCTATTTTATTTGTTTCTTGGCATTAGTCTTGATGATAAGAAAAGATAATTCAAAACAACTAATAATAATAATGGAAAACATCTCAAGATAATGTCATAATAAGAGAAATCGTTTAACTGCCAACTCTTTGGATTTCTCAACACATCCGAATTTGTGAAAAAATAACTAGACTGAGCATGGAAGTGATGAATCTATGAAATAATCTAAAGACATGTCCAACAATTATCTAGAAGCCTTGAAATTCATAAGAGCCTTGTTATCTCAGTGTTTGTAGCATTGCAAGGATAGTTTCTTGAAGCAGCTTGAAGAAATTGTGACTAAATTTGAAGGCCGAATATCTGAGATACTTTTGTTAGAGGAAGACATTATATATCAGTTGAAGTAAAGTCAAAATTATCCATATTGCAAGAGATTGAAAGAGGATCCTAATTATGCTTCTGTAGCTGATCTCGATGATAAATCTCTGTATGGATGGGCAAGTAAGATGGAAGAGGTATGCATAATTCTTATTCATTTGCAACTAATAACCTATGCCAATTATATTGCATATAATGCTAAGTCTTCTAGGTCATAATGAAATCACATTTAGAAATGAACATGAAAAGTAAGCTAATGATCCTATGCTCTCTTAAAAGATAGTGACGTACTATAAAAGGGTTTGTGTAGATATATTAGAGATCATTGATATGTTAACATTCAAAGTCTTTCCTTACATATGAAGGCTAGGTTTTTGTGATCAAAAGAAATGAACTCCATCTCATGTATAGAAGGCTTGTCACTAACAGTTCTAGGGTTTGCAACTAACACATTTGTATGTTTGTAGAATATGCAAGTTTAAAGTATGGCTGTTCTTGAGGACTTGGAATATTAAGGAATCTAGGTTTTGTAAATCCTAGCAAAAGGTCTAAGAAAACCCTAGGATTAATCATTTCCACTATAAGATGAAGCCCTAAATGACATCATGCTGATGCAAGGATAAGATTGGTGAAAAGACCTAAGATTAAGAGGGAGCTGACCTTCCTCAAAAAATAAGTACTCTACATCGTCTTCATTACTACTATTGCTATTGTTTTTGTACTTTGCTTAATTATATTTGTTCTTTCTTAGCCTCCTAATAAAGTTTATAGGTCAATAGTGAGAACTGCCTAAACTTTGACAACAAATGAAAGAATGCAACAAAGCATAAATACTTTCCTAAAAGCCGTAAATGAAGGAGAAAGTAGTTTAAGAAGTCAACACCTAGCATTAGATGGTAGCTTGAAAGCAAGACTTGAGAAGGCTCTCCCAGTAAAAAGGAAAAAGTTCACTTACCTTAGCTAGAAAGAGAGAGTTGTGAGATCTTGGATGAATACGTTACTGTTTGGCAGAAAACTAGGAAGAGCTTGACAACAAGATCCTTTAGAAGCTGATTGATTCCATGATAAATTTTCACATCATTTGGGTTGGTTTTGCTAATTACGAGTAGTTGTACTACCAATGATCAGGATCTGGTATGGTTCCTTGGAAGAGTATGAAGCAAAATTCTGTTACAATGCAAAAGACATGCAATCAACTGTGAAGCAGTTTGGCTGCTTAAAGGGTTTGATGAATGCTAGATTCAATTATGATACCTTGTATTAATCAAAGCTATATGAAGATTGTCAGAGAACCAGGAAGGTCACAATGCATTATGATTCATGACATGATGCAAAATGGAGTCGTGAGGCTACAATATATCTCCACTGACAAACAGGTAGTTGGTGTATTGATGAAACTCCTTTCTAAGAGAAAGGATGAGTATTTTTGAGACAAACTTAGTCTTGTGGATATCTCCTCCCAGATTGAGAGGAAGTGAGGGTGGACACCTTTATTCTCCATGTGTTACGTACCATGGCCAGGACTAATAGCTGTAAGCCTAGTGCATGAACACGGGTAGGGAGAATGGTGGATTGGATGAGCATCAGGGACCAACATTCTTGAGATCTATATTGTGACCAGAACTAACAACTGTAAGTCAAGTACATTGATCTTATGTAAGAATGGCCTGGACGACTAACATTCCTTTTGTCAAGTATTGTGACAATGGATTAGGAAATGGTCCTGTGAGGACATACTTTGGTGAATGTAGGTGGAGTATGTCCTCGGAGAGGCGATTAGTTGTCCTATTGAATGCCTCCCAACATTGTGCTATGATTTAGTGGAGACATAGAGCGTAGTTGTCAAGGCCTTGGTAGTTTGACAATGTTGGTGATGAGGACGTTATCATCATTGATGCTTATCAATCCGGATCCTTTCTTATAGAAGTTCTCAAATTGAGAATACCTCGATAAGTCAATATGAATACCTTCCTAACTAAGAGGGAGTGCTGAAATTGTAACTAGGTCCAGTCTTCATAATTGTCATTGTACTTGTATCAATATGTATTTCATGCAAAAACAAAAACAAAAAAATATTATTATTATTTTTATTGTCAAGCATGTTCTTCATGCTCTGTTTTGGTCAAAAGAAAATGTAAAAGGGCATGTTCTTTGTGACCCTTGTGAAAAGAAGAAAATTTGAATTTTGTAAGTGTCATTTGTCCCCCCAAGTTGTTAATTTGGCCCTTCAAAAAGACAAGTAGGCCTGCTGAAAGGACGTGTCTCTTCACATGAACAGACAACTATATATTGGCACCTATCTACCACCATTTGGAAACCAATTTTGTGATCTTTTGAGGCAGAGAAACTTGAATTTGAGGCACATACATTATGAAATATTTGAGCTATCTGTAGAAGATTATCTTTGAAATATTCGAGCTCTCTGTAGAAGACTATCTTTGAAATATGCAAGATACCTATGGAATACTATCTCTGAAGTATCTGAGCTACCTGTGTAAAACTATCTTTGAAGTATGCGAGTTCCCTATGGCAAACTATATATGAAGAATTCGAGTTCTCTGTGGCAATCTATCTCTGATATAAGAGCTACTTATGACATTGTATCTCTGTATTGTGAGCTATACTCCTATGGACTGAAGATGATTTGAGGACAAATAAGTGGTATCTTGTAAACAATATTGTGAACAATTGGAGGGTTGAATTGCTGCTTGGATCACTGGTTAGCTTGACTTGGATTTCTCTTGTTGATGAAGAATCTATAAGGAAAGGATTGATGGGCTTTCCCCTTGTGGGTTTTGCCCAAGCTTGCAACTTTATTTTGGTGTCTCTCGTCTCTTTGTTTCTTGAAAGATTGAACATTTGTATAATTGCTTGATGAAGAATACATAAGAAGAAATAAGAAGATTTCTAACATTCACAAGTAATTATCCAGAAGAGATATCAAGTATTAAACTCTATGCACTTGGTTTCTCAACATGCTTGACCCCTATAGTTCATTTGGTGAAATTGGAAAGGCCATTGGTGGTTCGGAGACGACCAAGAATTGATTTGTAGTCTCTCATGATGGAAACTAGAAGATTTTCTGAAATGCCAATGTCACATAACCTCTGCAACATGGCCTCTCTTGAGACTGAGTCAAATTCCTTCCTAAAGTGTACGAAAACAAAAGAATTTTGAATATTGATGACGAGCCTCCATAGTTATGGTGCAAAGAATGAATAACATGTGATCAATAATTTGATATTCTGGGCGCAAACTCGCCAATGCTTTGACCTTGAGGTCCCTCTTCCTTTGCTCATCTCATAACCAAAAATGAAGTATTGTAGCATAAAGCTTGGAGAAGGCGTGTCTAATAATGATGGTCCTATAATTGTTTGGATTTGAAGTAACTCTTTGTTTGAAAATCATGCGGATGATATGGTTAGGCCATAATGGAGGGAAACATGAGCAAACAATGTGATTAAACAAATCAACAATGTGGAAGTTTTGAGTGTGAATACCATGTTTGAGGAACTTGCTTTGAATGCCTTCCTCATCGACAATCTTATTGGTGCTCATAATCTTGATGCCTCTCTTGACGTTGACATAAGAAAATATATGACAAGAGGAGGGAGGTAGGCAATGTGTTTTGGAGATTACTTGGGGAACATTATAAAGGGGGGTAGTGTGAGAGAACATTGTCTAGTGATTGAGATCATGTAGGACAACGCTTTGTTTGGATCTGAAGTAATTCTCTATTTGAAAATCATGCGAATGATATGGTTAGGCCATAATGGAGGGAAACATGTGCAAACATTGTGATTAAACAAATCAACAATGTGGAAGTTTTGAGTGTGAATACCATGCTTGAGGAACTTGCTTTGAATGCCTTCCTCATCGGCAATCTTATTGGTGCTCATAATCTTGATGCCTCTCTTGATGTTGACATAAGAAAATATATGACAAGTGGAGGGAGGTAGGCAATGTGTTTTGGAGATTACCTGGGGGGCATTATAAAGGGAGGTAGTGTGAGAGGACATTGTCTAGTGATTGAGATCATGTAGGACAATGCTTTGTCTAGGAAAAAGGGTTTCCACAAGGCTTTGGGAGAATTAAAAAGGGGTTCACAAAGTTTGCATCTCCTTATTGAAAGAAATTTTCATTTTTTATTATAGAGGACATGCCAATAAGATTTTCAAAGGTATGGAATGAAAAGGGCTGTCTGAGATCGAGGTGTCATGCAAGAGTGTGCACTTCTCATCATACCAACAACTCATGGGGCAGCAGGCAGGTTTTAGGGGCTTGGGAGATGTTGAATGGTACGGGGGCAGGAATCAAGGGCAACGTCCTAGATGGCCCCAGAGATAAGTTCTTACTTGGTCAATAGTTGTCACAAGGAATGAAAAGTGGGAAAGGGACAAAACCAAATGGAAAAGACAAAAGGTATAAGAGTAGACATACTCCTTGTGAAAGTGAATGGTGTTACACGAGGCGCCAAAATTGGATGAAGTGGTGGAGGGGTGGGGGGCATTGAGGGAACAACCAGGTGAATGGTTTAGAAGAGAGAGGGGGAGATAAGAAGGTGTCACATGTGAGGGAGAATCTCATAGTTGGCCAGGACATACCCAACCACACTAGCTCCACCTGGAAGTTGAGATAGTTAGGGAAGCATGGGAGATTGTTTAGGAGTGGAAGGCTGTGAGATTCATTAAGCTGTAGAAGGTGTCTTTTATAAGCAGTAAGGGGCCCCAAACCATCATTTGACACCCTGTGGAGACCCATGGTGCCTGGATCAATCTCTTGAAGACAACGGGCATCCTCGAATCTGTCATGATGAGTATCTATAAAGACCTGGTGTAGGCGTTGAAATTCCCCCAAAAGGATAACATCGCATAAAGTGGACCAGTAACCGTAAAGTACAATAAATATACTAAGCATACTTCATCGAATTTCTCAATAATTCCTAAAGGTAATCCAGATTTTTGACATGATTGAATACTTACTCTTTCTGAGGCTCAGCGTAACACAGATCTGAGTTAGGTTCCTCTGGCTGTTCTTTCTGGACATTGATAGCAGGTGTGAGTTTTCATAGTTCCTGCATGTATGTTTTTCATTGGGTGGCATAGTTTGATGGGCTTCCTGGATGACATTAAAATCAATGGACATTTTCCTACAAAACTTTTGTAATATAGAAAACTGATTTGATTCTCTCCTCATTGTTCACTTTATGCCCTTAAATTGCCATTGGAAGTTTTCAGTGAAGTTGTCAAAACATTGTAGAAGTCTTACATGCAGGTTTAATGGATAGCCTGACAGGAATTCCTGGAAGCATTGAAACTTCACATATGTGTGTTTCACTCCTATCTTTACTTTTTGTACATCTGCATGGTTATGAAATTCATTTCTAAATGATTTAGATAAGATTTGTGCAACATATGCTTCTATCTCTGGAGAGTCACCCAACATCGTGTGTGCTGGGACAAATTTATCTCTTCTAAGCACCATTTGAAGGCCAATGCATCAGTCTGTTAATCGATGTGGAAAAAATGAATATCTTTGTTCAGTTAATTGCCAGCCATTTGGCATAAACTTTGAATTCTATTTTATAGTAAGACACCATATACAATGAGAAGATCGGGACTCATCCTTCTGGTTTCAAGCTTAGTATTTATTCTGAGGATAGGCAGCTATATTTTGGTTATATATGTGATACTCAGTTTTTCCTATTTGGATCTTTCCTAGATTTTTATGTAACTGAAATAATGGGATGACATCACCCCTGGGTAGATGGATATGTTTGTTTTGTATGTGCAACTAAGACTCTGCTTAGATTTGTTTTGTCTAGCTTTCATGTTTTGAATAAAATCAACTAATAGCATTTTTTACTGGAAAATGCTAAATTTCTTTGTGCATATTCAATTATTATCATATTTCTAATTGTTATTAGTTGTGCAGTCTTTGCTTGCAAATGCAGAGAACAAGGTGAAGGACTTCAGACAATCAGTTGAGCTACTGAAGAATGAAAGCAGAAAGCTGCAGGTACATAGATTTTCTGTTTAAACGCAGCTATCTGATTACTTTTTTGTTGTCTTCACGTGTGCAGATGTTTTGTCTCCATCAATCATGGAGTTCTATTCAATCATTTTTTGTCCCCTGCTGATGCTTCTTTTAATTTAAATTTGATGTTTCTTTCCTTTCATGTTTGTTGTTTTAATGTAGTATTCTTTAACGTTTGATGCCCAATTTCCTCATTTTTTTTTAAAGTTCTTTTGTTCCAATCATTTCAAAGTTTTCACTGCATTTCAGTTGTTCTTATTTAAGTAGTTTGAGGTTATTACTGTAGCAGCTACCCATGTATACTAAATTGAGAATTCGGAATAAAAGTGACAAATTGATGGCATTGTTTCTTTGAAAGTGATAAAATTCTGAAGTTCTCTTTTCAGAAAGGGGAAAGATTTCAACTTTTTACTGTTCATGCATCAGGAGAGGGCAACACTTGCTGAAGAAGAGATGAAACGGGGTCAAATGAAGCTCAAGTATGTACATCTGTCTGACCTTATGTTATATTCAACAGGTTTTAGTTTTTAACATATCCTTTTACTAGACAACTTTAAGTAGATGAAAAATTTTGAGATATTTTGTCTGCAAATTTGTATCTATCAGCTTATTTATTGCCAAGTATTTATTTCTTTAATAGGAATGCGGGAAATCAGATTCAGAGTCTTGTGCGTTCTGTGTACAAAACTGAATCTCAAGCAACAGGTATGTTATGCTTGGTCTTGAAGTGATTTGATTAGCTTTCATATTTCTCAGTTCTAATCTTCTGATTGCCAATGGTGAATTTCCGTGAATTGGTCAAGCCACTGAAAAAAGCTAGTGACATGTAGGTCTGATGGATAGTCTCAGAGAAATTCCTGGAAGGGAGGCATTAAAGCTTCGTGCAGATGTGGGTTTTTCTTCTACCTTATTTAATGTTCTATGTTTCTGCTGTTTTCTTCTTTCATATCTGCTGGGAACTTCTTCATCAAGTATATGTGGTAATGTTAAGATCATGGATAAAATTCATCATTTATTATTATTATTATTTTCTAAAAGAAATGATTATGGCTTTTCTATTAATTCAATCTGGTTTGAAGGCCAGAACCTTTTACATCTCTGACAAAATCTTCATCCTTTAATTTTGGAAATGTCCAAAAAAGACTGGAGCTTTTTATTTTCTGGCTAGATACGACTATTCTAACCTGTCTTAACTTATATAGTCACAAGAACACTCCTAAGATAACCATATATTTGCATAACATAAGTTAAAACTGAAAGAGAAACTATCCTTTAATATTCACCCCAAGAACAGGATTGCCTTCAATTCCAGCATTTTCAGGCCTTGTCTGAGAAGGTTAAGAAGCCAATCCTCATTTATCTCCTCGGCTGCCATCTCCTGCTGCTTTGATGGTGCTCCCTTCTGACCATCAAATTCTTCAAGCACTTCCTTGTTCGCCTCAATTGCCGTTAAATCAAGCGAGGGTGCCATTCTGTCCAGCGTGAGATTTAATCTTTCAAAAGCTCCTTGCAATCTTTCCAGTTTGGACTGCAACAGACTGATTCTTTGGTTCAAGAGTATGAAATGAGCTTGGGATTCTGCCAACACCATTTTCCCTTGCCTGGAAAGCAGGGACAGAATGAAATCCATGGATGCCGTCGGCTGAGCCAGTTGAACAGTGATTTCATCTTTCTCGATACTGGAATGGCGCTCCAATAGAACCTCCACACCCTTGACCTTCCTTGCTACAGGATAAGCAGTAAACCAGACTATTATTCTTGGAGAAGCAATACCACCCACAACCTCTTCTTATAAGCATGCAAGCCAATCTCACTGAGCCCATCGCTTGTTGCGGCGTTTTCGACAATCATTCAATTGCATTTGTTGAGCAGAGTGTTCTATCACTAAATTAATACCTCTGTAACACAAGCTAAGTTGCACGATACAGGGAAACGAGTACGAGTTTCCGAAATGGGAACGGGTACGAAACGTGGCCCCCCCAAATTTTGGAAATGGGGAGACACAATATATATATAATATATAATATATATATATATATATTAGGACATTTAAGAAATATGTGCAATCATAAAGCATACATGATACATTCTAATTTATTACATTATGATTAAATTGTCAATTGTCAATGCATAAACTATAAGTCTCTAAATTTACATCACATTTACTCATGAATGATCACTTAATGAAAATAACAATATCCAAAATCAGACACGAGAAATTTATAATTTCTTGTCTCGTGCTTCATTGGGAGTCTCCTCCTACATAGTCGAATGACCTTAGTGCTCTTGATGAAATACAAGTTCCATATCCTAGTACCCTAGGTGCTCTTGATTACTGGGAAGTCTCCCCTGCATAGAGGGCTTGGTTCTCTTGATTAAATCATTGTTTTAAGAAACGGCCGAGTTGATCCGAGCCGAAACCCTCCGCAATGAACTGGCCTTTGGAACGGTTCGTTTAGCTGACTCGGCCGAGTCATTCAATGACTCAACTCGGTTGTTTCCGTTATGACTCAGCCGAGTCACAAAAAGCTGGCCCAGAACACGTTAAACAATGTTTTAATATTTTTTTAATAGATTTTAAAAGTGTTTTCTGATTGGTTTGGACTCCAAGGAGTTATATGAATTTGCTAAATGTCATTTGGGGTCCATTTCCCCTTCCCAAACCCTATTTAACACACTCAAGTGCTCTCATTCTCTCACAGCAATCTTATGCATTTGAGTGAGAGTCTTCTTTGAGAGTTAGTGAGTAGTTCTTGAGCTTGTTTTTGGAGCAGCAGTGAGGAGTCTTGGAGGAGCATTGTAGATGGAGTGAGGAGCTTCTTGGGCAGCCATTTGGAGCAGCATTGAGGAGCTGATTCTTGGAGCAAGCTTGAGGAGGCAGTTTGTGCTTGGAGGTATTTTTTTTCACCTCTATAAATCTGTTTTTCCTTAGTAAATTTTAGGTGCATATCTAGAAAGCTTAGAGTGTTTTTTGTCAAATAAATGAACATTAAATCAATGTTTTTTTTTTTTTTTTT
>APFE030766929.1:75403-130720 GCA_000404065.3 Pinus taeda | reverse complement strand
ATCCTGAAATCCTAAAAAACTGATAAGTTTGCTGCATTTTGAATGAAATCTAAAATTCTACTTTCTCCATATGAAATCCAATGAGGTCGGAACCACTCTCAACATCCTGAGTCATTTCATGGTAATGTTAAAAATTTAAGTAAAAGGATGAAAATGAAGATTAAGGAGAATGTCACTTTTACTTTAAGAATTTAACATTACCATGAAATTTGAATAACATATCAATACTAGGAGAGGGGAATGGACCCCAAATAGCACTTAACCAATTTAGAAAACACCTTGGAGTCCCCAACAACCAGCTAAATGTTGAAAAGTTAAAAAAAATTAGAAAAATCGTTGTTTTTTTGGGTGACTGGCCGGATTTAATGACTCGGCCGAGTAGATGTGGAAATGGCCGAGTTGACCGAGTCATCACTGACTCGGCCGAGTCATGCAATAACTCGGCCGAGTCAGTCATGACTCGGCCTCCCGAACTGGTTTTTCTACTGGGTCATAAAATTCTTCAATGACTCGGATCAACTCGGCCGGTTCGGATTCGATTCAGCCGAATTTTAAAAGAGTGCCACCAGCCTCAGTGTCACAACCAGCAAGGACTCCAGTTGTAGGTGCTTCCTCTGCATTAGCCACAACAAAAGCGCAGCCGCATATCTACTCTATCTCAGCTTGCATCTGCTGCAGTTGCACAGCCTGCTAGTGGTACCACTTCTATAGTTGCAGTTGGAGATGATGATGATGAGGAGGAGCCATGGGGCCCCCTGTCTGACTCTGATGATGATAATCCAGAGATTGATCGACATGATCTTGGCTCCTCTGGCAGTAGCTACTAGCCAGTGGCCCAGTAGTACTAGTATTGGAGTCTGGTCACCGTCACATTTTACTTTTGTTGTAGAGGGCCAGAGGCCATTTCTAGCCTCCTTGGTTATGTGTTTCTTGTTTTGAGTCTTTGATCATGTATGACAGTTGACTATGTATTGCCATTGGGTACCATTTTGATATAATGGATTGGTTCATGAGCCTACTTTGATCATAAATTGTCTTCCATCTATATTATAATGCTGTGTGTTTGGAAACATGAATGAAAATCCTTAAAACTATGTTTAAAATCTTTAAAATTATGTTTTTTTATAAAAAAAATAAATATTTAATGTATTTTTTACAACGACCGAGTCATTGAAATCGAGCCAGCCGAGTCATTTACCGTTTCAGAGTCGGAGTCGGAGTCCATCCTCGGTCGAGTCGGAGTCGGAGTCGATCCTCGGTCGAGTTGGAGTCGGAGTCGGAGTTTTAAAACTATGCCTCGAGGCCTTGCCTTCACTAGACATGGCGTCCCCAGATGCTCAACAATGTCCTCATCAATCCTAGGTGAGTTGCGTCCAATGGTACACCTACTGTCCTTGTCCACAAGTCTCCCTGGAGGCAATGCTCCAAGAGCCCACTACACTGCTTCATGTGTCACTGCATACCACCAAGTACCATTGCACTCCTCGACATGCCACTGTATGCTGCAACTTGTCCCTGTACACCACTGGATACCCTCGGCTATGGCTATACCATCCTGTGTCTTGCCTATGTCATTGCACCTGTCACTCCCCGCACATCCTCAATACAATGTGAGCCACTTCTACCCCATAGTGTAAACTAACATGTTGTGGTATACTACCATGCATCTCCATGCTCCTATGCAGGGCACTGCTCCTCGCTACATACTTGTGCACACCACTGGGCGCTATGGCCTAGAATTGGGTCTATATGCATCAGGCCACATCCCTCTATATAAAATTGGACGCTACGGCTTGACTTTGTGTAGTCTTGTGTACCACTGCCTATTGTCACACCACCCTGTAACATATGGTATCTCGCATGTGGCAAAGTGTCCGCCATTCCACTAGTGACCCACCATGACATGCATCATGTCCTCTCGTCCATCTTGGTAGACCTAAGCACCCTAACTCCACTCCTGCAATAGGGGATATCTCTGCTGTGCCGATCCTTTATGACCCTTGAGTCCTAAACCTTAATGGGAGAACATCGTCTCCATACAATATCCGATCCAGTGGCCTACCCATGCCAGCTCCTCCAACTAGCTCTTGCTAGAGAATGCTAATCATCTTGTGACCCCATGCGCAACCAACATGCCAATACAATCCATGGAGCCTGCTCACAAACTGCCTGTCTTCTAATGCTGTCTGGAATTCCCTTAGGGAATGTATGTACTCAGTCACTGGGTCGACTACCTCATCAATACCATAGCTGTCCCGCATGTCTGATATCGGATAGGGAGCTCCACTTGGATCCCAGTGCCAACCTGGGCCTCCACTGCCCTCGGTGTCTAAGAGCTCCCACTGATCCTTACACTAGACTATGACCATCTCCATGAGTCTAGTCCACTCCACTGGGTACCAACTCAGAATCTCTCGCCATCCAACCCCAAGAGAGGGATTGAATGCACGAACTCCCGCACAAAGAACAACCCTGACATACGGATGTTTCACCTTGTGCAACTCCGATCGTCTCATCCTGCTATCTAGGTCAACACATGAGATCTGACTAGGTAGTTCCATCTCCCTCTCTCCAAAGGGCAAAGGTAACCCAATAGTGCTGCTAACCTGGTCGCCCCCTCTGGTATATCTAGACAACTTTGCCTCCCTTAACCCAATGCATAAGGGTGGGCTAACAATGCTCTAGATCCCATCAGTGTGCCTCTTAAGCGAATTGTGTTGAAATCCCAATGTGTGGTCTCTATGTTGCCCCTCATCAATGGCTAGCCCAAAGGATGGTTGCACATTCTCATCCATCATGGATTCTACACGAGCCGCCGACTGCTCCTCCATAGACAACCCAACATGTAAGATATGCTCACCAGTCAGTTGTAGGTGGCTGTTGTCCAACAACTCTCTCATAGATTTGGATGCCTCTGTACCTCTTGGCTCCTCATCAACAGTGTGGATGTCTCCCAACACCTCATCAACCTGTGGTGCACTACTATCACCTGAGAACTCAGTCACAACCCGGGATACCTCAACGACGGATGACATCTCATCAACGAGTGTATGCTCAACTGTTTCCTTGACAACCATGGCCCCTTGAACTACTCTCTCGTCTTCTTCCTTAATCTTCTCCATCATCCCAAGATAATTCCATTGAATCCCCATTGGTTTGTGCATTCCTCTTAGTTCACAAAACTCCCAAAAAGAGAGGGAAGCCTTAATGTCATGGCACAAGGATTGGTATGCCCTCCAATTTGCTTCCAACACCTCCACATCAAATGCAATCATGTCTTACCATCTTGATGCATTACCCATAATTTTGGGCATAGTGGATTTGCTATATAATTGAGAATGGTCTTGATTCCCAATTGCGGAATGAATCAACTCTTCCCCCACACCAGTCATCATTTGTTGCATCCTAATCACCTCATTCAAGGTTACTACCATATTGTTTGTTTCTAATCTCTCTTTGGATCCCATGATTTCTTAGCTTTTTATTATGGTCTTACATAGAACGAAGGGTTTCCCACAGGTTGAGCCAAGATTATGGCTCTGATACCATTGTAATGTTCCAAAATAGGAAAAACAGTGATATGCAAGTAAATACCAAATTTACATCCCATAAATTTTTAAAACAATTAAGTAAACACCCAGAACAATCAGAGATATGTAAGCAGTTGAGCCATTTTATTATAACTACTGCAAGAGTACAAATATATGTAAGGAATACACCTAGGCTTGCCTTTTTTGGCAAGCGGAGCAATGCCCAAGTGGAGCAATGATAACCCAGAAGCTGTCCAACTGTTGCTCTGCGTTGCCCCAACAAATATGTAATGTTTGTTGCAAAGATATGGTTGAAAACCCCACCTCCGGTGCTTAGACAATGTTGCAAATCTATTTCTGAGGTCCTTGTCAAAAACCTAGAAATGGTTTGGCCTGGTTTTGATACCTTCCAAAATCGACCCGCAAAAAGGCACTGCATAGTCCCCAACAATTCTGCACTGTCTGCTGCAAAGATACGCCGGAAAACCCCACCTCTGGTGCTTAGGAAATTCTGCAAATTTATATCTGGGGTCTTTGTCAAAAACACAACAAAACCCAGAAATGGTTTGCCCTGGTTTTGACCTTCCAAAATCGACCCCCCAAAAGGCCCTACACCCTCCAAATATGCTGAAGCACACTGCCTGCCAATACACTAGCAAAATCCTCCCCAAACACTCCTGAAATTTAGCAATCCACTCCACCAATACTTCCCTTATTTCTCCCTGCAAGCAATAGCCCCAATGGCTGAAACTCCATCTCCCACGTATGCTCGGTTTCTCGCTTCTACGCTAGCAACAAAGTCTACAAAATCATTCCTGAATATTGCTGCCTCTTCCAGCCCTCAAACTCACTCAATAGCCAACAAATCTTTTGAGCCTTCTTCTCCTAATTTCTCACGATAATAGCCCTTCGGAAGAATGCTGCAATGGCCACACTAGATTCACTACTGTGTCCTCCAGAAATACACACTGGTGGGGCGAACTAAATACCAATGTTGGAAATTTCTCTACAAATATCCTCCGGATGATAATGGATGAACCTCTCTAGGGTGGCACTCGAAGTCCCTCGAAGAAAGGGTGAGTTCTCTGCTTGGAAGTCTCTTGCTAAACAACAAGTGACTTGGCTAAACAGCTCAAGCAACAGAATCAAATTCGATAAGCCAAAAATGCCAAATGAAGTGCGTTGCCTTCCTTTTATAACTTTCGTGGAGCCTTTCTTCCCGCCTTCTCTTCCCTCTCATGCATTTCAAATCATTGACTTAGGGAGTGCATATTTCCTCTAACTCCCAATTCTTCTATCAAAAATCAAATGGGCCTCATCTTCACCAAAATTGGCCCCCAAAAGGTAGAAATAAATCTTGTTCCAAAATAATTTAGGAAGGGACATTACAACAGTGTTTTGGACATCTGTGGCTTTGTTGATGCACACTGGGCTGGAGATCTGGATCAGAGAAGATCTACAAGTGGGTATGTGTTTAACCTATTTGGAGGTGCAGTCAGTTGGATGAGCAAGAGACAGTCTGTAGTGGCACTTTCAACTACAAAGGCATAATACATGGCAGCCACTCATGCAAGCAAGGAAGGAGTTTGGTTGTAGAGATTGTGTTCAAGTATGGGGTTAGTACAACGAACTATAAGGATAGTCTGTGACAACCAAAGTGCAATTTTCTTAGCAAAGAATATCATTAAAAAACAAAGCACATTGATGTTTAGTATCACTTTGTGAGAAATATGGTTGAGGACAAAAAGGTGTTGCTGGTAAAGGTGGACACTTTGAAGAATGCTGTAGATGCATTGACAAAGTCTGTGAGCACTGAGAAGTTTTCTTGGTGTAGAGAAACAATGCGCGTTGCAGGGCTAGACCAATGACTAAGCTCTCCTGTGATCCCCTATGTGGAAGGAAAACAAGAAGTTGGAGAATCTTGGGAGTGTGTTATATTTTTCTCACGACTAGCCACAGGCGTGAAGCGGGTGGTTATAGGGGGGGTGACACCTCCCCCTTCGTTGTGCAGGGGGCAACAGGTGCGACTGCCATAGTTTTAAAAACCGGTTGGCTTGAACCGGAAACCGGTCAAACCGACCAGTTCATTGGGCGACTGGGTCAAACCGGACAAAAAAACTTAGTTTATGGGCCTATTTTGCCAAGAACCACGAAAACCAGCCCAAACTGGCCTGAAAGAACTGGCCCAAACTGGCCGATTTATGAAGGAATTGGCCCAAACCGGCCGGTTTATGAAGGAACCGACCGATTTTCCCATAAATCGGCTAGTGCCTTCATAAACCGGCTGGTTTATTGCTAGGACAGCTATAGATCCCACATAATGCAATTTTCCGAGTTTTGATGTTGTTTTGAAGGAAATTTGGTGTTGTTTCCCTCCAAAAACAACTCGTCTAAGAAAAACACACCTCCCCTCTCATTTGTCTCACACATATCAACCCTAACAACACTAGCAATCAATGCCAAATGGTAATGTAGTAAAAGTAACATTTCTTTTATTTTTCATTTTCATCCTTTTTCTTAAATTTTTAACATTACTATGAAATGACTCAAGATGTTTGAGAGTGTTTTCGACCTCATTGGATTATATATGGAGAAAGTAGAATTTTAGAGTTCACTCAAAATTCAATAGGCTTAATGGTTTTCAGGATTTCAGGGTTTCAGGGTTTACAATGTTTTCATTTGATTCTATCATGCATGAGGGTATGAGATTGGCGTTTGATCAAGAGCATGAAGCACTTTAAGGACCTTGATGTTGGTGGCATTGATTTTTGAACTTTGTTGATGTTGGTGGTATTGGTTGTTGAACTCCTCTACCATGGCCTTACCAATAATGTACCCTTCACTCAAAGGAAAATAATTGGTTAGGGTTGCTAAGCTTTTTCTACCACATTATAAGGCTAAGGAGATGAACCCTTCACTCAAACCAAAATCACTAGTTAGGCATGTTAAACTTCAATTTTTATCATATTATAAGATTGAGCAATCCACGTCTGAAGACTTTGAGTGAGATAATGTTTATGTATCTTGCTGATGATCCCATTTTTAGTAGCACTAAATCAATGATGAATTTCATGAGTGATCAAGTTGATTAGTGATTTATATTTTTGATGTCTATTTTTGTTACTACTACCACTACTGCTAAGGTTGCAGAGGAGTTTTAGGAGTCCTTAAACACTCAGTCAGATTATTTATGCAGCTCATGTTGATGATCCCTTGTCTAGTAGTGGTGATGAGTTTGATCATGACAAGGAGAGATCATGTTGATCATTGATATGTAGACTTGTAGTAGGCTAACGACCCCATAGCTTAAAACATTGCTTTTGGACTCTAGAGGGCATTTAGAGCCTTATTGATTATGTATTATGTTGTTGATATGTATTGCACTTGGTGCCAGTTGGATATATTCACCTTTCCCTGGTATATAGATGAGGAAACCTTGCATATTTTATCTCTGTTGGTTTTAAATCTTAAAAATAGTTTTTTTTCATTAAAAACTAAGTATTTCATGTATTTTTTAAAGACCTATTCATTGGGATTTGACCAGTTCCAGTTTGACCGGTTCTGGTTTTTAAAACTATGGTGGCAGCCCCCCCTGGGGGGTTTGAAGGGGGCTACCGCCTCGAGATTTTTTTTTGGACCCTATATTAGGTGGGTGGACCTACCTATGGTTTTTTGCATGGGTTTCGCACATGGTTTTGGGCATGATGATTTTGGGCCCATGGTATCTTGTAGATCTGGTCAAGGGAACTACGATTATGTTCTAATCAAAGGTTTAATGGATTGGGGTTTATGAATGCTTCGACATGTATATATATGTGTTGTAACATTGAAAGGAATATAATGAAAAATCAATTTGGTAGTCCCAATTTTGGGATCCAGGCGAAAATCTTTGTGTATTTGTTGTGTTTCTTGCCATTATCTATTTTCAATTTTTTAAGAATTCGTTTGCAGGTAATTTTTGTACAAGGTTAAAACCCATAGGTTTTCTCCACATTCCACCGTTTGAATGTCTTCAAATTTGGAGGGCTAGAGGAAAGGCCAACGCATGAGACCCTAGGAGATCAATTTTTTTTCAGTGGCTAGCTTGTTGGGAAATTCATAACCTAGGCACCCCAATGTGGCTAGACTTGGGAGAATGTGAAAGAGTAAGAGTTTTGGTGACCACCCTTGGTAGATCATTGCCTTAATCCTTGGGAGAATGGAGTCTATGTTGAATATGTGTAAAATTTCTTGGTTTCTAGTCAAGGAGGCCTCAAAATTACTTCACAAACCCTCTAGGTCAAGTGAAAGCAATCTTGCAGCTTTTATACTTCAAATGCACAAGAGGAATGTCTTATCAAGGTCAGATTTTACCCCTAGGAGATTCCACTCACACTACATGGCCCATACATGGAGAGAACGTTATAATAGAGACAATCCCACAATATTAAGCAATAATTTGCATGCAACAATTAGCCCTAAAACAACGAAAATCTCAATCTGGCATATATGACAAAAGTAACAAGAATAACATCAAAATTTCGTGCTTACATACAATAGAGTATATTCAACCATTCACAAATGACAATAGAGAAGCTCCAAGAGAAGATAGACCAATAACTATACATCAAAATTCATCCATAAATGCTCTAATTCATCCTCCAGAAAAAAAAAAAAGTGTGAAATTCTCTAAAGAAGAGAGAGATCCAATCCAAAGTGGTGATGAGAAATGATCTCACCTCACTTGTATTTATACACATCTTAGGAGTTTGAATTAGCCTCATTGGCCTACATAAGCCCCAAAAATAAAATAATGTGCTAATTATACATCCTTTTGGTGACAAGCCCACCAAACTAGTTCATAAATGAAAAAATAAGCCTCTCGAAAGGTCAAATAGTGATGTATGCATGTCATAGGGCCCTCTAAGGGCCTAATGAGGTCCATGGGTGCCACAATAAAGAATAGGAGCCTCAAAAACAGTGGACAAGGGGTCCTATTCTTCATTGTGGACAAGGGGTCCTATTAGGTGGTTTCTACTTTTGAAGGGGATAATATGTTCAACGTACATCCTTTAAAAGGTGGTGGCATGTGACATATAGGTGAATGAAGTAGGGGATGAGAGGCCATAACCCTGGGTCACATGTTGGGGTACAAGGGTAGCTAATGAGAGGGAAGCCTGCAATTTTCTTTTTGTGTAGGAGGGAGCAATCGTGGTACATGAAGTGCCCCAACCTTGGTTTTTCCACCCTTCTTTGTATGCCTTTTGCCTTTTTATGATTTTCTTTGATTAATTGCTCGAGGCTCAAGGGTTAGAGCATGATGTATAAGATATAGCAGTGAATTCCCTCTTTTAAGGCGGGGCAGTTCATCGCTCACCAGGGGTTGGGACAATCATGGGTTCCTATGTGATCAAGAAAGCTCGTAGAACCTGTAGAAACCAGGGTGATGGCCATGATGATCGGGTAGAGCTCATGTATTGGCTTTTGCCCATGTGCTAAATGTTTTTGTCGTGGCCATCTTTTGCATTTTGTGATACTTTTCCTATTAAATGTGGCCATATATGCTTTTAACTTTCTTTTCAGCTGATCAACCTTCGAGCTTCATTCATGCCATGATCTAAGGTGTGGGCAAGGGGAAGGGGCAAGCTAACCCTATGTGGACCCAATGGAGGGATGTGGACCCAGGTGGGAGATATGATGAATAGAGCAATAATGGATGTAAATAGGGTAATATAAACGGATAAGGGAGCGGGACCACACAACCAAAATCAATGTTTCCTGTGAAATACCATCTCTAGAACCAAATGGTCAATAAAAGAGATCCCACGGGACTAGAATCCAAGGTTAATTCCTAAAAGGGGTCTAGGGGACAGGAGCATAGACCTAGCCCATTCTTTCCGCTGAATCTCGCCATTAATCCATGCCCAGAAGTGTCGATAATAATAGTAAACTACAATACTCAATTTCAAAATGACAAGGCATACCTTTAGATTCGAGAGGCCCACCTTCAAACATACGATCATGGCAGATGGGTGAGGGACCACATGGCTGGCTCAGGTGGCAGAGAAATGGCACAATGAGTTAGTTGATGGCTGCAAGGGGCTACTCGCTACTGGTTGAGGACCATCTTGGAGAAAAAAATTCTCCTAGGGATATTAGCCACAAAATGTGGGTAACATGGACAAAAGACCTGATCTAGATCCCATTGTGTTGGACGATATTGATCCAACATCAGAATGGGTGTGGGAGACTCAACCAAGTAAGTAGATGCTGATTTTGATATTTGATGACATGGAGTTAGAAGGGGTTGATTCCAGTGCACATCTGGTAGTGCCACTGGAACTAGAACCAATAGTCGAATCAAGCAAAATAAAACAACCTATTGAAGGCACTAGTCATGCAACTCGACCAACTTGTGCTTCCATTAGGTCTAGTTTTATTGCTACTATTGAGGTTGCAGATGACCCTGAGGTGTCCTCAGTATCTAAGCTAGATGATGTTTATGTAGCTCTTGTTGATGATCCCATGTCTAGTAGTGTTGATGAGTTTGATCATGATGAGGATTGATCATGTTGATCACTGATATGTAGACAAGTCTTGCAGTATGCCAATGGCCCCATAGCTTGTAGCATTTTTTTTTGACTTTAGAGGCCATTTAGAGCCTCATTGATTATGTATTTTGTCGCTGATATGTATTGCACTTGGTGCCATTTTGATATATTCAACTTTACATGTTATATAAATGAGCAAACTTTGCATATTTTTTCTCTATTTGTTTGGATTCATGGTTTCAAATCTTAAAAGTAGTTTTTTTCATTAAAAAATAATTATTGCAGGTTTTTGTTTTAAGTTCGGTTCATTGAGGTCTGGCCAGTCTGGTTTTTCCAGTTTGGTTTGAAAATCGGTTTGATAAGTGGATTGATTTAGTCACATGTTCTAATTTTGAATACTTTGCTAAAGAGGCATTTGGACATCTTCAACATGCTTGACACTTAGCCTATGTAGAAGCACCTATTTGAGCTATCATCATCAATATGGCAAACATGAAAAGTAGAGTGTGGTTTGGAATAATAAGGCAAAAGAATATTTTGAAATACATCACATTTACTTTGATAAGTAAAAGATAAAGTATGTTTCTATTATGCATATAACTGGTACATGTGATCAAAATATGCAACCAAGGTGAGGCGCTATAGTTGGACCAGGGTCAAACATGACTTTTTTAAGAGGTTTCAAGGTATGACAGAGAAGGGCTTTTTTGCAAATATCAACAAAAGAAAGCAAAAAAAGTGATGTAGATGAGTACACTCATGAATGGGAAGCAAGAAGGTCAATTAGTTTAGACTTATTTGTATGGATTAAAACCTTACATAAGGGAGGAATTGCAAATGCATAATATCATAACCATGGATAAGGCTTAACATAAGTCAAAAATCATTTAAAATAAGTTAAAAAGGTCATCTCAAAAAAGCTTTGACTAGGTTTATTCAAGGAGGAAACCACACTAATGCGTAGGTTTTGGAAATTCAAAACTTAGTCCCACTAGAAAAATTGGCCCAAGGACTTCAGTGCACTTAAAAATCGACCTTCCGAAGAATTTGGTCCTCTAGAAACTCGGCCTTTGGAACCAACAAATTGACCCTCCTTTCCTCCCCATACAACCCTTGTGCACGCAAAAAAATGGCTCATTGGATAAGGCGACCTCTCTACAACTCGAACTCCTTTGCGCTTCAGCGACACTTGGCCTCTCAATTTCTTGAACTCGATCTCTTGGAAATACTCTCAAAATTTCCCTTCACTCTTCCTGCCTTCTCTTCAAACTAGCTGAGCCTCTCGCTCTAAAGAAAATTGATTCCTCCACTTGTGTGTCTTCACCTCTCCCTTAGGATTTTTTTTTATAACTTCATTATGCCAAATTCGCAACCATAATTTGCTAAGTGATTGACAATGAAGATTAGATCTCACCTCACTTGAGATCATATCTAAGTCACTTAAACAATTTTATTATTTATCCTTAGTACTTTGGCTTAATAGTCTACAATATTTAATTGACCTTAATTAGTGTACTTTTCCTAACTTAGACTTAGGAAAGAATTCATAAATCACTTACTTCACCAAGTAAGTACCTGAAGAGGCAATCGACCATCTCGTACATGCTTAGACATCATGCTCATGTAGAAGACCTACTGAAGCTACCAAGAACTTCAACATTTCCCATTGCACTCCAAAGAAGAGAAAATTATAGTTTGGAAGGCCAACACTAGAAGGAGGGAAAATTTAAATATTGTGGAGACAAGTGGTCACCAAGGCATAAATGTAGCAATCAAAAGTCATACAAATATGAAGATGAGGGAGAATTAGACACTTCTGCAAACAACTCTGATGATGAAGAAAAAAGGAAGGAGAATAACTGTCGTAAATGTGATAAAAAGTGGTTTTCAAGTCACAAATGTGCATCTAATCACCCATATTATCATAAAATTATAAATGGGAAGGAAGTAGAGGTTCTCATTGAGGAAGATATGTGATATGTTAGATTTTGATAAAGATGAAAGATCACAATGTTTTCTTGATTAAGCTCCATATTTTTTACCAGCTGCGTTAGTTCTTCTATAATTTGCTTATCATTTTCCCTTTCATTGTCAACACTGATTTGACAACTTGTCCCTGTTTTCCCACTGTCATGGATTTGACTTGCAACAGTACAAATGGATGGCATGTTCTGATATGGAGAATTGTCTTGAAATCTTTCACTGACAGCTGGATCTTTTACAATATAACTCTCATTCTGTTGCATAATGTTAGGGGCACAAGGCGAGCTACCTTGGCCACCATATCTATCTGTAAAAGCATTGACAATGTCTTGTAAAGAAGCGAGTGAATCTTCAGGACAATTATTAAACCAATTCAAAGCATCATCCTCTAAAGAAAAGGCAAATAGACGCATTTTGACATCTTCATGTTTATACTGGGGAGAACTACAATATTTGATTATTGTATGAGCAACCCTGCGTAGATACTTTATAACATTGACTGAATCACCACCTAAGAACAAAGGCAATTTACGAATGGCCTTTTCCGGTATATCATGGAGAAAATTAGTAAAATGACACGGGGTAAACGAATCATCCATAATGACTTGCTTGAAGGGATAAGGAGGGACCAAATGGATGCTAGAGAGAGACCCCTGCTCAAGAAAATCAAGAGATCAACAAGAAGCGAGCTTCTATTAGAAATTCTTGTAAGAAATGAAAGAAGTGGAGTCACCCCCTGAACATAAGTCTAGCTCTAGGATCCAAAAGGAAAAAACAACTGGATATAAGGGAGGGCTTCTTGTCTGAGAAATAATAATGAAAGAAGTAGAGTCGCTAGCCAAACAAGAAACAAACCGAAATGTCCAGGTGCTAAAAGTGCAGATGAAACGATTAACGAGATGACGAAAGATAAGGCGATGAAAAGATCAAATGATGCCAAGAAATGTTGAGTCGCTTGATCGGCTAATGAATAGCAGAAAAGATGAGATGTTTAAATTGATGTCGAGAAAACCAAGGACAGAAAAACTCTATCCTTGGCAACGACGCCAAAAAATGTTGTCGTTGCCGGCAAAAATGATAAAGACGATATGAGGAGAATGAAGATAAAATGTCATTGAAACGCCGAGAATAAAATATTTCCGGCAACGATGCCAAAAAATGTTGGTGTTGCTGGCTAAAATGAATGATAGAAAGATGAAAGATGAATGTCGTAGAGCCAAGGCCCAATAAACTAGTCCCGACAACGGTGCCTAAAAATGATGTCGCACAAAGTGTCTAGGCACCGCGACAATTCTCAGAGTAAGCGTCGTCACTCTTGATCCTTACTCACTTCGTTTAGACTCTCTCCTAGACAAGTCAAGGGGGGTAGTCCCTAAGGTGAATGGATGAGGGTAACCTGTGAAACACAGGCTCTAGGAGATTTTAATGATGGACAACTTAATGAATTTAAATGAATCTTAATTAACTCATATGAATAGATTAACGCAAATGTAGCAAAAACACGACCACCATATAGAGATAATTATAGACCAGTGCCTATTTGAATTAACCATTGATCAAGTAAGAAAGCAAGTCATCTAGAATAATTTTCAAATATGTGACGAATAATGACAATCATGAATAGTCAATGTAAATACCCAAAACTGTAACGTGCAAGAGATTCCAGATTTAAAATGATTTTCATTTAATGGAATTCAGATCTAGAACAATTAACTTCCTCTTATAGCCAATATAATTAAAAACATTTATTACACCTTGACCATAGAAAGATATGCATTTAATAACACCAAGGAATAACTAAAGAAGTAAAACAAATCAACGGGTCAAAAAAATTGAAATTTTTAATGGGCCATAGGCCACATTAAAAATTAAAACAAATCAACGGGCCAAAAAAATTGAAATTTTTAATGGGCCATAGGCCACATTAAAAATTTTAATGTTTAAGCGCAAACCTGTTAATTTATTTCATTCTTAATTCTCATGCCACCAAAAATTTAAGTTTTTTTTTTTAATGTTTAAGACTTGTAGATTTTTTTTTTTCTTTTTTTTTTTGTTTATGATTTTTAACCATTTAGATTTCTTTTATGTTTTAATTTTTTAGATTTTTAGGATTTAAATGAAAATGAAAATCAACAATCAAAAGGCAAAGTCAAATCATTAAATAAAAAAAAGTCGAAGAGCAAAGCCTAAACAAAAATCGAATGGTGAAATGAAATGAAATTTAAAATAAAAAAGTAAAAAAAAAATCAGAAAAAAAATCGAATTAAAATTGAATAAAATAAAACTAAACGGAATTGGAATTTTTAAAACTTTTAATGAATGTGACTTAAGTTTTATTTACATGAAGCCTAACCCTAAGCTGACAAACATTAAAGTACAAACACAAAACAAAAAAAGTCGAACGTCTTGTGAAATCACGTGGTTTGCTTGCAGGTTCGAAGGAAGGAGACCAGTGGAAGAGCAAAACGCAGCTGATGAGGGTGAGACTGCGTGAGGGTTTGCAGGAAGCTGCTTGTAGAGGACAGGCAACAAAGGGAGCCGTAGAAGCAGAGGCCGGAAGGGAGAAGGCTGTGGGAATGCGTGTATGGCAGCGTATGATAGATGAGGAGTTCGATGGAGTAGTGTTTGAAGAAGCAGGCCGACGGGGATGGCTATGGATGGCAGCGTTTGATAGCAGCTACTGGAGAGCACGCAATGTTTGGGAGCTGCGGAAATGAGGGCGTGCAGAGCTATTTGTTGTGAAAATAGGTTGAAGGGCTCGACGGAGCTGGAGGAAGCAACGTAAGGAGCCACGGGAAGATAATAACTGATGCGTGGGAGCTTGCAGAAGGGAGCGACGGGGATGAAGGCCGAGGGAGCAAGGGAATGAGGGTTTGAGCTAAGTGTTTGCGGCTGGGCAACTATGTGTTTGCTGCGTGCAAACTTATGATGGCAAGCAACAAGGAGCAGCTACGCAGGTCAAGGAATGTGCAACAGAACGAAGATAGGAGAACAAAAGTATTTAGAATTTTTTTCGAAATGTCCCAAAAAATAGAAGAAAGCATCGAGAATAAACCCAAAAAAAAAATCGAAAATTCCTACTTAAAAACCTTAGGCAGCAGACACGTGGCCTAGAATCTCCTCAAAAAAACTTTCCAGAAATCTTAATTAAAATTTTAAATCCTTCTACTTCAGATTTCTTTGAAACCCTTATAAAATTTTCCAGATTAATAAATAAAAATAAATTTAAACCCTTGGATTGCAAAATCTGGGTATGATCCCTGCAAAAATGATGTTGATGAACCCCAGAGATCCAGTTCTTACCCTCCAAGGCCTAGATTTGGACTCTATACAAATTTCTCTTTCAGATCTGTACCTGCAAGACAACAAGAAACACTCAAACGATATATACAATGACCCAAAAAACTAAAACCCAGAAAACCCAAGTCAAAAAACTGAAAATAATTTTACAGATCTATGTACATGAATGGCAGATTTATCAGATGTAGGGAGTGTAGGTCCAACTCCGCTCCCAGATCTGATAATTTGAGGCTCTCAACAATCAGATCTATCGATTTAGAACAAAAAAAATTTAAAAATTTTGAATTTTAAAGGAGGTACTGAGCTCAAAATCCTTCATGCATCACCCATAAAAAATATCTTATGATAAGCCCGGGATCGAATTAAGCTGGATTCTTCAGAAAACACAGATCGAGAGTTGGCTGGTTTAATCGAGAACTTCTCCGAACGCCCGATGATCTAAAAATCAATACTTTCCTGCAAAACTTGATTCAACCATCAACATAGAGCGAAAAAACGATAATAAAATTCAGATAAATAGAGATACCTGTTATTATATTCAAAACTTAAATGATCATTCAAACCCCAGTGGTTGAGCAAGATACTTGTACTCAAATCACTCTTCAGAAAGCTACATCAATGGCTAAAAATAAATCTATGCATGAAAATGACACATCTTACAGTATTTCCACGAAGAGTAACACTAGCAGAAATTAAACCCAAAGTCTTTCTTTATTGCTCATAAAAGAGGATTACAAGAGAGCTTTTCGCTTAACACACGATCAAAAGATCGGATGCACTGACTGACAAATGACCTCCTATTTAAAGATAAATCCTCCAACGGCTAGTTCGAGTGATCCTTGTAAAAACAATCTTGACTGTTGATGGGGATCAAAATTTCTTTTAATCTCATACCTCGAAATTTTAAATTCTTGAGGAAATTCGAATTTTTCAATTTAATGCATTTTAATTAATTCAAAAATTAAATTTTTGAATTAATTTCCTAAAAATTTTGACTTTGACTTTACCCCAAGGATTGAAGGCTTAAAATTTCGCAAAATAATCAATTTACCTTAGTCCCAACACCTCTTAAAATTTAATTTTTGAAGGACTGACGAATTTTACCTTCGGAAAACTTAAATTTACTTAGGACTTAGAATTAATTAAATTTCTGGCTTAGGATTTTAATTAATTTTGGCCAGAAATTTTAATTAATTAACCTACGAGGGGATAAATTATTTTTTCAACCCTCAAAACACTTTACATCATGATTTTTGCATTTTTTACATCTCAAGGGGGAAAACCTATTTGCAAAAGACCCTCACAGACTACCCAGTTCTCCGACACAAATATGATCTAGCAGATCAAACAATTTGTAATAAAATAACGTAATCAAATAGTTAGGATTATTCCCAAATCACTTTTACATAGACTCGATCTAGAACACTAGGACTTTCTCAAGATCCCAGTGACAAAATGCATTCCGGCTTTGGGGTAAGGCTGAAGGAGAACTCTGCTGACCATCCGAGAATGGATAGGTGAGACAAAAAACTGCTCGGAATGTAGATCGTCACTAGAAAAGTAGGTTTACCTAGGTAATTACATACATGACATGGATCTGCTGAGATTATTTACATTATACACATGCAGACTGGGTTTACATTATAAGATGATGATCAATTGATGATGGTAGCTGTACGACACAAACACATCGATCAGGCACTATCCCTTTTGTGAAAAAAGGGGGTGTACTGCTATGGGTCGTTGACACATGGTGGTCAACATCTGGGTCTACTTGGGGACGCGTTGCTAGACTGGAGGAATGTGAGAATCCAGAATCTGCATCCACACAACACACAACATAACATAAGTAGCGTCCATCCAAAAATCATCATATAACGTTAAGCACAGGAAAAATATAAGCTCTTCATTTATTAACTAGTCTAATAGCATGAAAAACACAAATCTAACTACAAAATGAAATATTGAAATAACAGGGCATAAAGTTAGAAATACAATACAAAGATGCCCATGGCATCAGGTGCGTTCAATATAGTGCATATTGAGCACTTGCTTGCTTTCAGGCGAATCTGTCGGCTATTTCTCGGATGTGCCATGTCCAGTTCTGCATATGGTAGGATTTTTTCCTATTCAAAAATCAAGCTGTTTGCGACCATCTGATGCATCAAATCGCTTTCTCATTCTCTTTCTCTTGCGCTTTTTCTTTGTGGCAGGCTGTATCACTGATGATGTAGAACATTCTGCTTCAAAATTCTCAGATGAAGTATGTAAGATATGCGTGACATGTCTTTCTTCATTTTGCATCTGCTTTGTCAAGAATGATGGATCAGTCGCGCAAGTGTCATGAGCAATAACTTGACCTTTTTTAATTTCTTCTTTGATCATGTCATTCTTAGTTAAATCGTCGTTAATGGAGTTAGCCTCTTTCTCGGGATATTCTCAAGAAGACAGGACCTGTGATTTCCTTTATTCCAGCCTGTTATGTAGTGAACCCATTTCTCTGGCATGTCTTACTATTAGTTTCGCTTGATTGAGTTCAGTTTTCACGAATCTTTCTTGCAGAGTGACATGATTAGCTTGCATAGCCTTTATTTGATTTTGAATAATGGACATCTGATTAGAATGATTAACTTCCATTATTTTTAATCTGTTTTCGATGATGTGTATTCCATCTGTATTTATGACACATGGTACCCGCTCTTCTTCTATGGCCAATAATCTATTCTGAAGAGATATTTGACCAACTTCCATGTCCATTATAATTTTATGATTCTTTGCTTTCATGCCCGTGAAACAATTTTGCATATAGTTTATCTCTTTCTTATGATCTGTTTGCATGGTAGCTAACTGATTATTATAATCGAATCTCATGATGGTCATTTCTTCATCCATAGTTGATACTTTGTTCTGAATCGAACTTATTTCTTCTTGATAACTTGTTTCCATGGCAGTCACTTGATTGAATGATTGAATTCCATGATCGTCATCTTTTCCTCTAAGACTAATAACTTGCTTTGCATAGAATTAATTTCCCTGTCATGATTAGCTTTCATGGTTTCCATTTCCTTAGCGTGCTGACTCTGCATGTCGGTTACGAGTGTTTAATTTTCATGATTTCCATCTCCTTATCACGTTTTTCCAGGTGGGTGTACAAAGTCCTCATATCCTTGACGTAATCAGTTACAATTTTTTCTTGATTAAGCTCCATATTTTTTACTAGCTGTGTTAGTTCTTCTATAATTTGCTTATCATTTTCCCTTTCATTGTCGACACTGATTTAACAACTTGTCCCTGTTTTCCCATTGTCATGGATTTGACTTGCAACGATACAAATGGATGGCACATTCTAATATGGAGAACTGTCTTGAAATCTTTCACTGACAGATGGATCTTTTACAATATCACTCTCATTCTGTTGCATAATGTTAAGGGCACAAGGCAAGCTACCTTGATCACCATATCTATCTGTAAAAGCATTGACAATGTCTTGTAAAAAAGCGAATGAATCTTCAGGACAATTATTAAACCAATTCAAATCATCACCCTTAAAGAAAAGGCAAATAGATGCATTTTGACATCTTCATGTTTATATTGGGGAGAACTACAATATTTGATTATTGTATGAGAAACCTTGTGCAGATGCTTTATAACAGCGATTGAATCACCACTTGAGAACAAAGGCAATTTACGGATGGCCTCTTCCAGTATATCTTGGAGAAAATAAGTAAAATGACACGGGGTAAACAAATCATCCATGATGACTTGCTTGAAGGGATAAGGAGGGACCAAATGGATGCTAGAGAGAGACCCCTGCTCAAGAAAATCAAGAGATCAATAAGAAGCGAGCATCTATTAGGAATTCTTGTAAGAAATGAAAGAAGTGGAGTCGCCACCTGAACATAAGTCTAGCTTTAGGATTCAAAAGGAAAAAACAATTGGATATAAGGGAGGGCTTCTTGTCTGAGAAATAATAAATGAAAGAAGTGGAGTTGCCAGCCAAACAAGAAACGAACCGAAATGTCCAAGTGTTAAAAGTGCAGATGAAACGATTAATGAGGTGACGAAAGATAGGGCGATGAAAAGATCAAATGATGCCAGGACATGTTGAGTCGCTTGACCGGCTAATGAATGGCAGAAAAGATGAGATGATTAAAATGATGTCGAGAAAACCAAGGACAAAAAAACTCGATCCCTGGCAAAGGCGCCAAAAGATGTTGTTGTTGCCGGCAAAAATGATAAAGACGATTTGAGGAGAATGAAGATAAAATGTCGTTGAAACGTTGAGAATAAAATATCCTCGGCAACGATGCCAAAAAATATGGCGTTGCCGGCTAAAATGAATGATAGAAAGATGAAAGATGAATGTCGTAGAGCCAAGGCATTTTAGAAAGATGAAAGATGAATGTTGTAGAGCCAAGGCCCAATAAACTGGTCCTCGGCAACAACGCCTAAAAATATTGTCGCACAAAGTGTTTAGGCACTGTGACAACGCTCAGAGAAAGGGCTCTCACTCTTGATCCTTACTCAATCTGTTTAGACTCTCTCCTAGACAAGTCAAGGGGGGTAGTCCCTAAGGTGAATGGATGAGGGTAACCTGTGAAACATAGGCTCTAGGAGATTTTAATGATGGACAACTTAATGAATTTAAATGAATCTCGATTAACTCATATGAATAGATCAATGCTAATGTAGCCAAGACACAACCACCAGATAGAGATAATTATAGACCAGTGCCTTTAATTTGAAATAACCATAGATTAAGTAAGAAAGCAAGTCATCCAAAATAATTTTCAAATATGTGACGAATAATGACAATCATGAATAATCAGTGTAAATGCCCAAAACTTTAACATGCAAGAGATTCCAAATTTAAAATGATTTTCACTTAATGGAATTCAGGTCTAGAACAATTAACTTCCTCTTATAGCCAATATAATTTAAAATATTTATTGCACCCTGACCATAGAAAAATATGCATTTAATAACACTAAGGAACTTCGAATTTAAATCTTAATTATTCCTTAAGCAATAACTAAAGAAGTAAAACAAATCAACGGGTTAAAAAAATCGAAATTTTTAATGGGCCATAGGCCACATTAAAAATTTTCATGTTTAAGTGCAAACCCCTTAATTTATTATTCTTAATTCTCAAGTCACCAAAAATTAAAGATTTTTTTTTAAATGTTTAAGATTTTTAGAATTTTTTAAATTATTTTTTAAATTTTTAATGTTTTTGATTTTTAATCATTTAGATTTCTTTTATGTTTTGATTTTTTAATTTTTTAGATTTTTAGGATTTAAATGAAAATGAAAATCAACAATCAAAAGGCAAAGTCAAATCATTAAATAAAAAAGAAGTCGAAAAGCAAAAGCCTAAACAAAAAATCAAATGGTGAAATGAAATGAAATTTGAAATCAAAAAGTCAAAAAAAAAATCAGAAAAGGAAATTGAATTAAAATTGAATAAAATAAAACTAAATGGAATCGAAATTTTTAAAAGTTTTAATGAATGTGACTTAAGTTTAATTTCCATGAAGCCTAACCCTAAGTTGACATAAACATTAAAATACAAACACAAAACAAAAAAAAGGTCGAACGTCTTGTGAAATCACGTGGTTCCTTGCAGGTTCGAAGGAAGGAGACCAGTCGAAGAGCGGAAGGCATCGGATGAGGGTGAGACTGCGTGAGGGTTTGCAGGAAGTTGCGTGTAGAGGATAGGCAGGAGAGGGAGACACAAAAGCAGAGGCCGGAAGGAGAACGCTGTGGGAATGCGTGTATGGCAGCGTACAATAGATGAGGAGTTCGATGGAGCAGTGTTTGAAAAAGCAGGCCGACGAGGATGGCTATGGATGGCAGTGTTTGATGGCAGCTACAAGAGAGCATGCAGCGTTTGGGAGTTGCAGAAATGAGGGCGTGCAGAGTTGTTTGTTGTGATTCGTGAATGCAGGTTGAAGGGCTCGACAGAGCTGGACGAAGCAGTGTAGAGAGCCACGGGAAGATAATGACTGGTGCGTGGGAGCTTGCAAATGGGAGCCACAGGGATGAAGGCCGAGGGAGCGAGGGAATGAGGGTTTGAGCCGAGCGTTTGCGGTTGGGCAACAATGTCTTTGCTGTGTGCAGGCTTTTGATGGCAAGCAACAAGGAGCAGCTACGCAGGTCAAGGAACGTGCAGCAGAACGAAGATAAGGAGAACAAAATTTAGATTTTTTTTCGAAATATCCTAGAAAATAGAAGAACGCATCTAGAATAAACCCAAAAAAACAAATCGAAAATTCCTGTTGAAAAACCTCAGGCAGCAGACAGGTGGCCCAGAAACCCCTCAAAAAAAGTTTCCAGAAATCTTAATTAAAATTTTAAATCCTTCTGCTTCAGATTTCTTTGAAACCCTTGTAAAATTTTCCAGATTAAAAAAAAAAAATTTAAAACCTTGGACTACAAAATCTGGATATGATCCATGCTAAAATGATGTTGATGAACCCCAAAGATCCAAATCTTAACCTCCAGGGCCTAGATCTGGACTCTATACATATTTCTCCTTCAGATCTGTAGCTGCAAGACAACAAGAAACAACCAAACGATATATACAATGACCCAAAAAACTAAAACCTAGAAAACCCAAGTCAGAAAACTGAAAATAATTTTACAGATCTATGTACATGAATGACAGATCTATTAGATCTGGGGAGTGTGAGTCCAACTCCACTCCAAGATCTGATAATCTAAGGCTCTCAACAGCCAGATCTATCGATTTAACACAAAAAAAATTAATCTTTTGAATTTTAAATGATGTACTAAGCTCAAAACCCTTAATGCATCACCCATAAAAAAATATCTTATGATAAGCCCGAGATCAAATTAAGCTGGGCTCTTCAGAAAACACGGATCGAGAGTTAGCAAAATAATCAATTTACCTTAGTCCCGAGACCTCTTAAAATTTAATTTTTGAAGGATTGGCGAATTTTGCCTTCGGAGAATTTAAATTTACCTATGACCTAGAATTAATTAAATTTCTGGCTTAGGATTTTAATTAATTTTGGCCAGAAAATTTAATTAATTAACCTACGAGGGGATAAATTATTTTTCCAACCCTCAAGACATTTGACATCATGATTTTTACATTTTTTACATCTCAAGGGGGAAATTCATTTGCAAAAGTCCCTCACAGACTACTCAATTCTGCGACACAAATATAATCTAGCAGATCAAGCAATTTGTAATAAAATAACTTTACCAAATAGTTAGGATTATTCCCAAATCACTTTTACATAGACTCGATCTAGAACACTAGGACTCCCTTAAGATCCCAGTGACAAAATGCATTCCGGCTTTGCGGTAAGGCTGAAGGAAAACTTTGCCGACCATCTGAGAATGGATTAGTGAGACAAAAAGCCTCTCGGAATGTAGATCGTCACTAGAAAAGTAGGTTTACCTAGGTAATTACATACACGACACGGATTTGCTGAGATTGTTTACATTATACACATGCAGACTAGGTTTACATTATAAGATGATGATCAAGTTGATGATGATAGTTGGATGACACGAACACATCGATTAGGCACTATCCTTTTTGCGAAAAAATGGGGTGTACTGCTATGGGTCGTTGACACGTAGTGGTCAACACAACCTATTGTGGAATCCATCCAAGCAAGGTTCTATCTGCAATCCCAAGGAGTGCAAAGGCAAGAAAAAGGAAGAAAAAAGGCTTGTAGAAGGAAGGAAAACCCTAGCAAAGGAAGAAGGAACCCTAGTGAAGAAAATAATGGCTGATTTCATCTTGTTTTGACTCACACGTGCAAAAATTTTGAGTTGCAGGAGGGCCGAAAATTGCAGGTCTATAATAGAGGCTGAAAATATGATGCAGGAGGGCCGAAATATGTGATTGAAGTAGGATTGAAGAGGGTTGTCTTTTGTTGACTAGAAGTAGATTTTTGTCATCTTGAAAGAACTTTGTTGGGAGGTTGACTTGGTGGTTTGGAGGAGGTCTTTGTCTTGGTCAAAGGGTCTTGGGTTTCTCATTTGATTTGGTTCTTGAAGAAGAGGAAATTTTTTGGGTTTTCCCCTAGAAGAGGGGTTTTGCCCTGGCTAAGAGCCTACATATTATGTTGTTGTCTTGATCTTTATGCTTTTGGTTTTGATTGTTGCTTGATGATAAGAAGATAAAAGAAGATATAAAAGAAGCTAAGAGGAAATCAAATACATCACAAGTAATTATCAAGATAAGAAAATATTACTGCCTTTTTGATTTTCTAACATGGTATCAGAGTTAAGGTGAAGAAAGGGAAAAGGGCAACTTTAAGATCACTTAGTAAGGATTCCAGAAAGGATTTAAGGAGAAAGAAGAAGAATTTTTGGACTCTTGAAGTGTTGACGAAAGGAAGGAGGTCTTGCAAATGTTTTTGGACCTTCCTTGAAAAAATTATTGGTATAGTAAGCAATCTTTTGGAAGTTCAATATAAGACCTCATCAAAAGTAACATTATCAAATATATCTATGGCATCATCAATGAAATCCGAAAATAAACTTCAAGGAGCTTCTAACTTTAAAGCCTGGAAAACAAGGATGGACCTCATCCTTGCAAGAAATAAAGTATTGGACTTCATACAAGGAAAAGTCAAAGAACCAACTAATGACGTTGGAGAGGAGAAGTACAAGGGAAATGACATTATAGCTATGAGCCTAATTGTGGATGAAGTTAAAGACAACTTGATTCCCTACATATCCACACTAGATACTTCAAAGAAAAAGTATGATGCTTTCTCCAAGTTTATTTACAATCAAGAATATTGGACAAGTGGCAAGTCTAAGTAATGAACTTCAAACTGTCGAAATGACCAAAGACGATATAGTATCTTCCTTCTTTGTAAGGATTGCCCATATACGAGATGAATTACAAGTTGTTGATGAAATAATCCCTAATAAGGAGCTTGTGATTGCTGCCCTTTTAAGACTTGTAATGCCTTTGCAGCTGGAATTAGTAGTTGGAAAAATTCTCCCTCCTTTGAAGAAATGTGGTCTGCCTGTACTCAAGAGGAAGCTTGTCTTGCCTTGATAGGAGAAAAGCAAGAAGATGAAGAAAATATCACCTCAAATGCCTACTCTGCTCATTTCAACAAGAAAGGAAGAAATAAGAAGTTTAAAAGGTCAAAGAAAAATCATGGGAAGATTGATCTTTCTAATATAGAATGCTATCATTGTCACAAAATGGGACACTATAAGAATCAATGTCTTGATAACCCTAAGAACAAGAAGAGAGAAAGAGACCAAGCTACAATTGCCATTGATGATAATCCTCGAAGGAAGACCAAAAATGAGGATTTTGAAGTCAAAGACTTATTCTATTAAGTCTTTTGGGATGTTATCCCTTGTATATCCTTTATCTATAGTATACATCATTATTTTTAGGTTTTGTAGATTTTTTCTCTTATAATTAACTCTAGGATTAATCTTTCTTTTGATTCCTAGGGTTTGTAGATCTAATATGTTTTGATAGAAAGTTCTTGAGTTGTTTTGATAAGTTGAAGGAATCCCTCAAAATGTCTGGATCAATGCAAAATCAAGAGGGAGCTTCTACTTTTCTCAAAAGATAAGTATTCTTTATTCCTTTCATTACCTCTTTGATTTCCTCTATATATTTAGCTTTATGTTTTTTGTTTGATTATAATTCTTTCCTTGTGTTTTCCTTGAAAGAAGGTTTACAGGAATATTCTAAAGAAAGGGTTGTGGCCAAATTTAGAGGGAGTCTACAAAAGGAAGACATGGGTTATGAAAGAAGCTTTATTGCAAAGAAATATTTTCAAGGTTTGTAAAGAGATAAACTATATGTTTAAGATTATAAGGTTTGTAGCAAGTCTTCATCATGAAAGAAGGTATGATCATTTTTGTCTATATTAACGTCTCTCATGTCTATGGCTTTTCTTTAGAATCATGAAGATTCTTATATTGTTAGGATGTTTGATCTCTAGATTAAATCAACCCTTGTAATAACTATCTTTTGCTATTTGTTCACTTTGGTAAAAACCCTAGCTTTTTTTAGGGTTTGATGATAATATCTAGGGTTTGTGACAAAGCCCTAGCAAATGTTGATGTAAATGTCTAGGGCATGAAAGTGTAACTCTAGGTATAAATGCTTTCATTGTGATTGAAACCCTAACATGGTTTAATTGTTGGATATCTAAGGTTTAATTTCTTGTTTAAAGCTTTGACAACCCTAGATTCTCTCTTTGTGATGACATGATAAACCTAGACTGATAATGTTAGCTTCATGCTCTTGTACATATATATTTGTGCTTGGTTGTACTTGTTGATGAGATTTACAGGTACATAGTTTTCAAAAGGTTGTAAAGATGTATGCTTGCCTCATATTTGATGATGACCTTATAATGATGGAAGAGGGAGCTACAAGAACCCTGATGACATTGAAGTTTACATTGTTGATTGAAAGGTGACCTTGTTGCCATATGAAGATAAAGATTGATAATCCTGAAGGTCGAAGTTCTCCAATGATATGATGATGCAAAGAAAAGAGCTTGTGTAGCTGGAAGAATAAAGTTGTTGATGGACTTATCCCCCTAGTTGAGAAGGAGTTTGGACAAAGGAAAGTATATCCTCCATAGTTGAGAGGAAGGACTTGATGTATAGTAAATACCATGAAGAAAGGATGAATAGCTAAAGCACTATTGATGGTTACTCTTGTCTGATGAAGTTGTGAATAAAGACTCAGTTGTTTTGAGAAGTGTTGAGGCTGAGTTTGGTGTTTGCTTCAGGTGAAAATTTCTACGAAATTTCTATTGCAACAATTGGAATTAATTTTTCTAAATGTAAGATTAATTATGCAGTTTATTGCTATGACAACAACGAATTAATCACGTTGCAATCTTCACAAATAAAATACTGTGGAAAATAAAAGTGCTAGAAATTGAAAAATGCTAGCACACACAAAAATTGACACCATTATTTTTGGACAAAAGTCCCAAGAAAAACTCAATGTGGGAAACCGGTTGCAGCAGCCGAGGGTTTATACTATTATTTGGAGCAGAAAAATTGAGTACAACAATTTGGATGCCAAACTGGTGATCCAATCTGAGAGAATCACTGGCAAAATTATAGTGAGGATTTTTCCTCACCTCACAACTGATTTTCACTCTCGAAATTGGCCCCATAGCAATTCGTACTTCCTTCTGCGTAGGCCTTGCTGATGCTGACTCTGGAAACTCCTGAAATTTGCAGCTCTGCTTTTCTTTGGCTTTGGAATTGAATCACTGGACCCTCTAATCAAAATCTTGTCCACTAGCTACTGAATCCACTGCTCCTCCAGCTAGATCAAACTGCATTGTTGTTGCTGCCTGCGCAGTCCTTGCGCAGACCCTCTGGGCAAACTTGTACTCCCTCAATTTGACTCTCCGGAACTGAAAAATCTTCCTCTGGATACTATTGATCTCTTTTGCCACCTGCTACTCACCCATTGGCTCAACCTCCATTGCTGAATTGCTCCTGCTACTAGGAATTCGGCCTGTCTGGGCAACTAAGTATCTGCACTTAGTTTTCTCCATCTACATATCAACCTCTTTTTATAATCTCCAATTTGGACTCCAATGACCAAAGTTAAAACATAATCGATGGTTGAGATCATCTCCAAGTCGATTTGTGTAAGTTTCTAGACAATTCACACCTTTCTCAGTTAATTCCTATTAATTAACCACTTTTCCTAAGTTAGACTTAGGAAATTTTTAATTATGGTCAATTAATTTTATTGAGCCACCTCTAGGTGGCATTTCTAGAAACAATTTCTGGGTTTTGGAGAACTCATGTGTTTTAGCCTCTCCACAAAGTCTTGACACTAGAACACCATTCGATGCTACAAAAACTAACACTTGAAAGGTTGGAAAAGGAAGCTTCCGTCAAGATTTGTTTGGATATTATGATGAATTAAGCAACATCAAAATGGTTGAGGACCCCGGATTTTATACTAGCATATTGATAGTAAGAACCAATATATTGGAAGTTTGATACTGGTTGGGGTCGTGGAGCTACAATATGTTCTAATGAATGAACAAGTAGCTGATGTGTTGATCTCTCCCTGAGAAGTTTGAATATTTGATAAGCATGCTTGGATTGGTGATATCTTTGATTTGGTTGAGAAGGAGATAGGAGTATCATAGGCTGTGTGCCCATATGATGGTACTTGAGGACTTCTTGGCTTGGTTGGTATTGAGATCTCAGTGATAGTTTGGCCTTGATGATGTCTAGCTCCCAGTATGGGAGGGTATCTTGGTCTTGATGATATGGGGCTCTATTTTAGTGTTGATATGTTGACCATGATGATACCCAGATCCCTGTGAGGGTTGGTGTTTCAGCATGGAGGCCTAGATGGTATTTATATCTTGTTGGATTGATACCAGGGTTGTAACCTGGTGGTACCTATAGTGGCAAGTTGCCTTGATGACACCTTAGTCCCTGTTGAGTTAGTGTCTTGGCAGGGAACCTTGATGACACTTGATTGATACCTTCGTAGTTTGTGGCCTTGATGGTATCTACATTGTATATGTTGTTGTACTCTTCTTGGAACACTTCAAATTGAAGTCATCCTTGTATCAGTTGAACAATTATGAATACCTCCCTAGTTAAGAGGGAGAGTTGAAAATGTAACTAGTATCGGTTTTCATAATTGTTGTTTAGTTCATGACATGATGTCATTCATTTGTATTTGTAAAAAGAAAAGAAAAATTATTGTAAAGATCAAAGAAAAATTATTTTTTATAAAGCATGGGTTTCATGCTCATTTTATTATGTTTCTAGATCTAAGCACCCATTGTGTGCTCCTAGGGTTGAGTCATGAGTCATTGTCATTATCCTTATGTTCTAGATCCTTCTCGGGCTTATGTTATCAAAGAAGAAAATTATTTTTGTGTCAAAAATGTAATTTAAGTCTCCTCCACCAAGTCAACCTCTCCTCTTAACAAGTCAGCATCATTGAAAGGATTTGACCACCCTTGAAGACTATACATAGAAGTGCAATTCGACCTTATTGTGGAATCCATCCAAGCAAGATTCAATCTGCGATCCCAAGGAGTGCGAAGGCAAGAAAAAGGAAGAAAAAAAGGCTTGTAGAAGAAAGGAAAGCCCTAGCGAAGAAAAAAAAGGCTGATTTCCTCTTGTTTTGGCTCACGTGTGAAAATTTTGAGTTTCAGGAACGCTGAAAGTCTGTAGTAGAGGCCGAAATTGTAATGCAGGAGGGCCAAAATATGTGATTGAAGCAGGATTGAAGAGGGTTGACTTTTGTTGACTAGAAGCATAGTTTTGTCATCTTGAAAGAACTTTGTTGGGAGGCTGACTTGGTGGTTTGGAGGAGGTATTTGTCTTGGTTGTCTCATTTGATTTGGTTCTTGAAGAAGAGAAGAGAATTTTAGGGCTTTCTCATAGAAGAGGGGTTTTGCCCTCATTGAGAGCCGACATACTATGTCACTTGTTGTCTTGATATCCATGCTTTTGGTTTTGATAGTTGCTTGATGATAAGAAGCTAAAAGAAGACATAAAAGAAATCAAATACATCACAAGTAATTATCAGGATAAGAAAATCTTTCTGCCTTTCTGATTTTCTAACATTAACAAGGTTATTGTCCAACATGATGAAGTGTAACCACTTTGAAAGTGTTATACCCCACCTCATTGAAGGAATAGTGGTACCATCAGTTACAGTCAGGATAGAAGAGTCATGATATCGCTCGCAAAATTACAGGGAAGATGGAAGCAAGGACCCTAAAATTTAAGGAGAGCATTATAGGTAAAAATATCACAATCTTATTAGATCCTAGAAGCCCACACAACTTTGTGGATATTAATTTCTTAAGACAAGTAAATCTAATTGTATACCCCATGAGGAATCTCCTGAATACAACAGTTGATGGTTAACAAATCAAAGGATTAGTACGATGCCATGAGGTTTCTGCACAGATACAAAATATGGAACCACAATCTGGATATTATGCTCTACCTCTTATTGGAATGAACTATTATAAACATAATAAATACTAGTTAACTAGTTGGTGATATATGTGTCTTATTGAGATGTCCATTAGTGAAAGGGACCCTACCTAGGTATTTATAAAAGGGGCCATCATTGTAATATTCATCATTTATCATTTTCTTATCAATCAATATATTTTATATTACAGAATAACTATCGTCAATTATAAACAGAAGCTGTCCATGCTACATGGGTATACATTTCAGCATAAGCTCTGATACCATGTCGAGATCATAAAAAGACAATATATCTACTGCTATCTCTTCAACGAATCCAATTCAATCATCAAGCCAACAGATTTTGCAACAGCACTTGATATAGATCATAAGAAAGATGTTCACATATCATATCTTCATCCAAGAGAGGTCAACCACAACCAAAAGCAATTAACCGCACAAATGGAGCAAAATATGATGAATGAATTCTCTAGAATTTCTCTTCGGAAAAGATTGAATGAATTCATCTGAAATAAGATGGTACAAATAGGGAGTGTAACTTTATATTTATGCTCAAGCGTGCTAGCCCCAAGAGGGTCACAACGCAGACTCAATGAAACATAGAAAATTAGATACGCATTGTAAGTTTCATAAACTATTTAATCATTATAATGGATCAAGTTTCAACACATGGCCTCAAGTGAAGATTATCTACATGATACTCAACAATTCACGAGTGCAATTATTTAGATGAATTAGCCGTATGCAATATCTTCACCCCTCAGTGTTATCAATTACCCTTCGCTGAATTTAGGAGTGATGATGGATATTCTATACGAGTGTTGTCTCAGATTAATAAGCCAGTGTTGTGTTTGTCGTGAGGGCATGGTCCATGGAAGGTTTTGGTTGAGAATGTTCATCCCATCAGGTGAGAAGTGTAACCAGTATAATGGATGCATCTCCAATTATTGAGACAGAGTAGGGTGCATTGCATATTGAGTCATTGACTACCATTTCGTATAAATGTGCATGTATATGTATAGTTGCAGTGTGATGGAGGACACACATTTTATAGAAACAGGGCAGCTAGTCTGCAACTGGTCTGTACATGGCTAATGCAAAGATACAATTATAAGGAATAAACTTTAATTGATGCGTATTATAACTGAAAGGGGTTAGTGGGACAAGTTTACATCATGCTTCACGGCGATGTATTGCAAAAACCCATATAATTTAACATCAACATTACTATTGTAAATATCATAATATGTAAGAAAAATAATTGAGAAGAGCAAATTTGTGAAGGCAGGGAGCCTAGAGCAATCTCTATTTCCTTGGAGTCAATGGATTTGGTTAAAGATTATGCTCTAGAAAAATTTAATCATTGATCCTTCATCTCCAGCATGTATGCCTCGCATCATTTTTAACGTTGATATTTTACTCTAGATGGTCAAATGGTCCTATAATAATAATTTCTCTTTTATGGTTTAGTAAATTGCCAAGGTTAAATGAGTGGGGAGAAAAATAACTGCAATTAATACTTAGTTTTAGGAGAAATTTCTAGATGGGATGGATTATTTATTAATTTGAGCTTGGCTTATGGATACTACATTTTTTTGCAGGTTGCGTCAATGGCCTATGAGGCTAAACAACAAAGGAGTGCTCTGGTGAAACAAGTTTTGAAAATTACAAATAATGGCATTTCAGTTTGATTATTTGCAGACAAACAGTTATGATCCAAATTTTATATTGCCCCGTGGATTAAGTTTATGTTTCCCTTATTTTCTTCCGATTATCCTACCAGTTAAGTTGTAGCACAAGTTTCGGGAAATAGTTGCAAAATCAGTGTTCTCTGATGACATTCTTTGTTTAGAAAAAATCAGCAGTTTCCCCTTCATCAGTGGAAGGCGTTTTGAGGCTATTCTTGCTACATGTTTAAAACAAAATGTAGGAAATTTGAGGAATGTTTATGCAGGAGAAGAATGTTTGACCTTTCATTTTCAGTGACTTTGTTAGATATGTGTTTGCATGTCTTTTATCCAGATAAACATGACATAACTTATCTAAGCCACGGAGGCTAAAAGACAGCGTACAATTGTTTTATCTATTGAGGAATTCTTCCTTGGTTCTACCACCTTCCATGAATTCAATTGAAATAAGATGTTTGGAAAGCAAAAATGGCATTTTCTCACGCAATCTGTGTTTTCTCCGTTAATTTTTTTTCTGTAAGATAAAATAATAATATTTTGTCAACTGATTATAAGTAATTACGAGGCTTTAACCATGACATTCTTATTTTAAAATAATGAAAACTTGAGTAACGGATACAAAACTAAAGTACATTCTCAGCCTCAAAAAAAGGAATAGATCTTTTCTTTAACATATTTCACTTGCAGTCTTTGAATGTTACATTCACTAGTAAGGCAATTATTATTGGAACTTTAAACTATTGTGTATATGGTAGTGTTATTCAAAACATCTGAGACGTCATAACTTGCTAACTAGTTTTGTGATCTTCTATCCTTTTCCTTTAACCCCATGCAACCATGCATAAGAAACCCAGAGACACCACCATCGTCAATGAGGTGTAACCAGAGTAAACCGTCAACGTAGACTATGGTACTACTGCCCAGCAATGAGTGGTAACCAGGGTAAATCGTCAACGTAGACTGTGGTACCACTGACCTGGCAGTGATGTTGACTTTTGACATATCGACATATACCCAGCCCAGCGTGTTGAATCGGAGACCTCTTATTTGCGATTCATTGGACCCAGCCATTTGGACTAACTCACTAGGCTCCGTAATTTTCTATCTACATGAAGGCTTGCAGTAAATTATGCCATGTTGCTTTAGAATGGTTTAAACTCTTTTTGGATGCTCGAGAGACTTCTGTCGTTGATAATGCCATGTTGCTTTAGAATGGTTTAAACTCTTTTTGGATGCTCGAGAGACTTCTGTCGTTGATAATGCCATGTTGCTTTAGAATGGTTTAAACTCTCCTCGGATGCACAAGTGTCTTGTTGAAAGTAAAACTCTCTTATAATATCTCAAAATATGCTGGAAGGATTTGCAAATATTAAGAAAATATGAAGTTATTGCACGGATTAGGAGAAGTCGGAGACACATGTTATTGTTGGGGCATCTTTAGGCAATAAAAAATACTAATATATGAATTTACGATTGCGATATTGAACGATATAGAAGAGCCACTTTTATGTAGTAGGGCATGGCTAATCCAGTATAATGATATAGAAGAGCCACTTTTATGTAGTAGGGCATGGCTAATCCAGTATAATTTTTCCATTCACTTTATTTTTTCTCTTCATGTAGTAGGGCATGGCTAATCACGATTGCGATATTGAACGATATAGAAGAGCCACTTTTATGTAGTAGGGCATGGCTAATCCAATATAATTTTTCCATTCACTTTATTTTTTCTCTTCATGTAGTAGGGCATGGTTAATCCAATATAATTTTTCCATTCACTTTATTTTTTCTCTTCATTGCGCCGAGATATCGCTACAGTCCCGTATAGGGGACATGTCAAGCATAAATATTTAACATCTCTATAACAGCTCTCAGCTCTATAGCGCAGTACATCTATAGAACACCTCTCGTCTCTACACTCTAGTACGGGGATATGTCAAGTGTAAATGTTTAATATCTCTACAGCCCAATATGAGATAGATGTCAAGCGTAATTGTTTAACATTCAACGTAAACATTTAAAATTTATGTCGACTCAATTAAAAAAAATTAACATAAAGTAATAAACAAAAAGTTAAAGTGTAAATGTTTAACATCTCTACAGCCCAATATGGGATAGATGTCAAGGGTAAGTGTTTAACATGTAACATTTAACATAAACATTTAAAATTTATATCGGCTCAATTAAAAAAAAAACATAAAGTAATAAACAAAAAGTTAAAAGTGTTTAACATGTAACATTTAACATAAACATTTAAAATTTATGTGGGCTCAATTAAAAAAAAATAACATAAAGTAATAAACAAAAAGTTAAAAGTAATATAAAGCCGCAAACATTTAACATCTCTACAACACCTATCGGCTCTACAGCTCATATGGGAGACATGTCAAGCGTAAGTGTTTAACATCTCTACAGCCCATAGAGGGGGACATTTAACATCTCTACAACACCATTTAACATCTCTACAACACCTATCGGCTCTACAGCTCATATGGGAGACATGTCAAGCGTAAGTGTTTAACATCCCTACAGCCCATACAGGGGGACATTTAACATCTCTACAACACCTTTCGATTCTATAGCCCATACGGGGGACATGTCAAGTGTAACAACCCATACGGGAGACATGTCAAGCGTAAATGTTTAACATCTCTACAACCCATACGGGGGACATTTAACATCTCTACAACAACTTTCGGCTCTACAACCCATATGGGGGACATGTCAAGTGTAAATGTTTAACATCTCTACCACCCATACGGGGGACATTTAACATCATTACAACACCTCTTGGCTCTACAACCCATAAGGGGGACATGTCAAGCGTAAATGTTTAACGTTTAACATCTCTACCACCCATACGGGGGACATTTAACATCATTACAACACCTCTTGGCTCTACAACCCATAAGGGGGACATGTCAAGCTTAAATGTTTAACATCTCTACAAAGCAGTATGGGGTAGATGCCAAGCATAAGTGTTTAACATGTAACATTAAAGAAGTGTTTAACATGTAACATTTAACATAAACATTTAAAATTTATGTTGGCTCAATTAAAAAAATAACATAAAGTAATAAACAAAAAATTAAAAGTAATATAAAGCGTAAACATTTACATATTGCCTCAATTAATAATCAAAAGTTAAAGTCAAATTTTTATACTTTAATCTTGTGGTTAAATTGTGAATAGGCTTTGTTACAATACCTTGGGCCAATACCATGGCTTCTTAACACCACATGCCCAAAAACCATAACTTGTTTCACAATCAAAATATTTTATAATATGACAAGATTCTTAACCATGGATATCTACCTCCACTTCTATTAACATGTAAATAGATTTTGTTACAATACCATGGGCCAATACCATGGTTTATCAATACTACATGCTAAAAAACAAATTATTTTATAAATATTTTAATTTAATTTAATTTTATAACATTTTTAAATTAAATCTAGAAGGAGAAAGGTTACAATTATTTTTGAGATATATCTAAACCACGACTACTAAAAAGATTCCCATAGAAATTAAATCAAGGTTTTAATCAAATTAAAACTAAGAATACTTTTATATATAAAAATGTGAAATTTATATAATATAAATAATATTAAGAATAAACATAGATCTATCATAACGCTCCAAGCGATGGGAGAAAGCATATTGACTAACAATAATAGAGGAAATATAGTACATGATTGTTTTAAGGTTCTCATTATTGTATTTTCTTTAACATGAGCAATGGGGGGAGAAAGAGAGGGAGGAAGGAACAAAGACATAGACAGATAGAGAGATAGAGACATTGAGAGAGAGGGAGTGAGACATAGAGAGATAGAGACATTGAGAAAGAGGGAGTGACAGGGGAGGGATGAGAAGAGAGTGAGAGAGAGAGACAAAGATGGAGGGGAGAGAGAGGAGAGAGGGAGGGAGTGTTATGAATATAATTAATAACAAATAAAATAAATAAAAATAAATGTAAATAATAATCAAAGTAGTAATTATTTAAATAAGTCATTAGTTTAATCAAAATTCCTGACATGGATAGTCATCAAGAGGCACCTACCTAGGTATATATGCAAACCCTCATTGCAACATTCAATATCACTTGTACGTTTTCATATATATTAGTAAAATATTATTTATAAATACCTTGTGTATTTTTACATTTTAAAGTCATCAAGCTATAGTTTTGTTGCTTCAGTGGTATTAGAGCCATGCGAGTCTTTGAACGTTATATGCCGCACACTATGCTGTTAAGTTTTTGCCTTGAATTCATTAAACAGGTAAGTGAAATTCAAGAAATGTTTCAGAAATTAGAAAAATCATGTGTAGAAATTACATGTCTAAAGGGAAAATACATTGACATGAAGGAAACTAACAATGAAGAATGTTCTAATCGAGAAATTGATGTTCAACATGTTGAATTGAGATCTTCTCAAGATGACATGAATGATGATCAAAATGGGTATATGACAACTAAAGATGAAGAAGAAAGTGTTGTTTCTGAATATTCTCAATCCCATAGTGACTCTTATACAGGAAATGAGATTACCATTAGTGCTAGTCTTGATAATGGATATAATTCAATAACAAGGTCAAAAAGCTCATTTGGGATAGTTGAAAAAGAAGAGTCTGAAGGAATAATGCCAAATGCATCCAAAATTGTTCCACTGGGTTTGCAAAGACAACTTGGATATCATAATTACGAGAGTAGTGATGAAGAGCACGATTATGTATTAGATTTTGAAGACTCCCTTGCATCAGTTGATTTAGAAACAATGGGAAGTAATCAAACAACCAAGCAATTTGAAGCTATTAATGGGGATCAAGGAAAGCCATCAATGATAGCGATGGGTGAAAACTCAAGTTCTAGTAGCAATGGTGCTACACAAGTTGGGGCAATACCATTATCAACAGTTTTTGGGTAGAGTGTGGACACTGTATTGAACAACAATTCGGTTGAAGAAGGGTAGTCAATGAAGGGCCTTGTTGTGTAAGGTTTCGGGGTAGACAAGTAGGCTTTTTCTTGTTCTCAAATTCGTGCTACTCTCTATCCCAAGTTTGAAAATGAGAAATTTGACCAAGAGATCAGGACAAAGATGATTGAAATGGTGTCAAATGGCAAGGGTACCTTAGAGGTTTCATTGAAGCATTCAAGATCTCTTTTTATGTATGTTGGTCATGAAGGTGGAGCATATGCCAAAAATAGCTACAGAAATATCTATACAGTTGTTGGTGTCTTTGTTCTTGGTCAGATATTGCAAGAGACATGGGGTGCTTAGGCGACAAATAAAAAAAATGAGTTCAATGATTTTCTTCATAAAAACCGTATGTGCATATCAATGGAATTAGTTATCGCTGTTTTGGGGGACCATGGGCAACGACCTCTTCAAGATTATGTGGTGGTAACAACTGTAATAGAACTAGGAGAAGGAAAACCACGATCTTATTCAACAACTGATGTTTCTTTCATTATGTCAAAATTGGACGCTGCCAACCAATGGTGTTTGGTTATTCTCAACAAGGAAATATGTGACATCTTTTTTGCTGCATATGATGCACCTTGTGAAAAAGGAACTGCAACTCCAGTGTGTAAAGCTCTGGATGAAATTGTTGATGTCTCAGTGCCAGGGACAAAATATCGTGTTAAGGTGCAGAGAGATATGTTGGAGGGGCTGGTGGCTCTCAATACTCCCGCTGTAAACTCAGGGGCTGGCATCTCCACCACGGCGGGTTCTGTAAGCATGTCGTTGATAGCGATGCAGGTGTTTATGACATCTTATTCCAGTACTTTTTAGTACGATGCTCATAAGACAACAAACATATGGTATTATCGATGATTATCGTGCAGAGCCCTTATTCAGCTCCACCGATTAATGGAACCCACCCACCTCCATCGAGCAACAAACATATTTATCCCCGTTCACACTAATTCCTGGTCATTCCTACATTGGCATCCATCGCGAACAACCAACGCTGAATTACAGTCGCTGACCACGTTGCTTGTGATGTAACTTCCGCACTACTTGCCAAAGTCCTCCTCGCGCCCACTACCTTCCTCGTCGTGTTATCATCGTGGATCCATGTCTATTGTTATCGTTGCGTGGTCAATGTCGCGTCAAACACTGTGACCCTCGAGTTAGCAATCTGATTTTTCAACTATATACATATCCATATATTAAATAGTTATAAAGTTTTCCAAAGTCACATAATTAATTATATATTATTATATATTATATATATATATTATATATAATACTGATAAAATTTTTATTATTTTTATTTAATTAAAAAAGAAGAAGGAAAGGGCGAAAGGAAAATGGATTAAGTTCAACAATACGACTTACACATGCTGGAATGAGTAGGCAACATAATGCAACATAATGAAAATTGTTGTTCATTAAGCTTTGAGGACAAAGCTTTTCGAAGAAAGAGGAAATTTATGAATATAATTCATAACAAATAAAATAACTATAAATAATTATCATTGTTATTATTTTAATAAGCCATTAGTTTAATGAAAAGACATGGTCAGTCATCAAGGGGCACCTGCCTAGGTATATATGCGAGCCATCATTGCAACACTCAACATCACTTGTACATTTTCATATATATTAATAAAATATTATTTATAAATATCTTTGTGTATTTTTACATTTTAAAGTTATCAAGCTACAATTTTGTTGCTTCAGTAGTATCAAAGCCATGCGAGCATTTGTACGTTATCCACCGCATAAAATGCCATTAAGTTTCCGCCCTGAATTCATTAAGCAGTTAAGTGAAATTCAAGAAATGTTTCAGAAATTAGAAAAATCATGTGTAGAAAGTACATGATGTCTAAAGGAGAATACATTGACATGAAGGAAACTAACAATGAAGAATGTTCTAATCGAGAAATTGATGTTGAGCATGTTGAATTGGGATCTTCTCAAGGTGACATGAATGGCAACCAAAATGGGTATATGACAACTAAAGATGAAGAAGAAAGTGATGTTTCTGAAAATTCTCAATCCCATAGTAGCTCTTATACATGAAATGAGATTACCATTAGTGCTAGTCCTGATAATGGATATCATTCAATAACAAGGTCAAGAAGCTCATCTGTGATAGTTGAAAATGAAGAGAAGTCTGAAGGAGTAATGCCAAATGCATCCAAAATTAGTCCACTGGTTGTGCAAAGACAACCTGGATATCATAATTACGAGAGTAGTGATGAAGAGCACGATTCAGTATCATATTTTGAAGACTCCCTTGCATCAGTTGATTTAGAAGCAATGGGCAGTAATCAAACAACCAAGCAATTTGAAGCTATTAATGGGGATCAAGGAAAACCATCGATGATAGCGATGGGTGAAAGCTCAAGTTCTAGTAGTAGTGGCGCTGCACAAGTTGGGGCAAAACCATTATCAATAGTTTTTGGGTAGAATGTGGACACTGTATTGAACAACAATTCAGTTGAAGAAGGGTAGTCACTTAAGGGCCTTTTTGTGGAAGGTTTCGGGGTAGACAAGCAGGGTTTTGCTTGTTCTCAAATTCATGCTACTTTCTATCCAAAGTTTGTAAATGAGAAATTTGACCAAGAGATCAAGACAAAGATGATTGAAATGATGTCAAATGGAAAGGGTACCTTAGAGGTTTCATTGAATCATTCATGGTCTCTTTTTATGTATGTTGGTCATGAAGGTGGAGCATATGCCAAAAGAGCTACACAAATATCTATACAGTTGTTGGTGTCTTTGTTCTTGGTCGGATAGTGCAAGGGACATGGGATGCTCAGGCAACAATAAAAGCAAAAAGAGTTCAATGATTTTCTTCATAAAACTTGTATGTGCATATCAATGGAATTAGTTACTCCTGTTTTGGGGGACCATGGGCAATGATCTCTTCAAGATTATGCGGTGGTAACATATGTAATAGAACTAGTAGTAGGAAAACCAAGGTCTTATTCAACAACTAATGTAATTTCATTATGTCCAAAATAACGACTGCCAACCAATAGTGTTTGGTTATTCGAAACAAGGAAATCTGTGACATCTTTGTTTGCTACATATGATGCACATTGTGAAGAAGGAATTGCAACTCCAGTGTGAAGCTTTGGATGAAATTGTTGATATCTCAGTGCCAAGGACAAAAGATCATGTTAAGGTGTAGAGAGATATTTTGGAGGGGCTGGTGGCTCTCAGTACTCCCACTGTAAACTTAGGGTTGGCATCTCCACCACAATAGGTCCTGTAAGCATGTCGTTGACAACGATGCAGGTGTTTATGACATCTTAGTCTGGTAATTTCAGTACGATCCTCATATGACAACATACATATGGTACTGTTGATGATTACCGTGCTGAGCCCTTATTCAGCTCCACCGATTATTGGAACTGGTCCACCTCCATTGAGTATCAATCATATTTATCCTCATTCACACTAATTCCTGGTCATTCCTATGCTAGCATCCATCCTAAACAACCAGTGCCGAATTACAATGGTCGACCATGCTGGCAGCGACGTAACTTTGGCACTACCTGCCAACATCCCGCTCACATCCACTGCCTCTGCCATCGTGTTACCATTGTGAATTCCTGTTCGCTGTTATCGTTACATGGTCAACACCGCGTCAAACAGTGTGACCCTTGGGTCAACAATCCAACTTTTTCAATTATATACATATCCATCTATTAAATAGTTATAAAGTTTTCCAAAGTCACACACACACACACACACACACACACACACACATATATGTAATCATTATTATTTAATTAAATAAAAAAAGGGCGCAAAGAAAATGGATTAAGTTCAACAATACCACTTACACATGCTAGAATGAGCAGGCAACATGAAGGAAATTGTTGTCAATTAAGCTTTGAGGACAAAGCTTTTCGAAGAAAGAGACAATGTTATGAATATAATTCATAACAAATAAAATAAATGTAAATAATAATCAAAGTAGTGATTATTTTAATAAGTCATTAGTTTAATGAAAATGCATGTCTAAAAAGACATGACTAGTCATCAAGGGGCACCTGCCTAGGTATATATGCGGGTCGTCATTGCAACATTCAACATCACCTGTACATTTTCATATATATTAATAAAATATTATTTATAAATACCTTTGTGTATTCTTACATTTTAAAATCATCAAGCTACAGTTTTGTTGCTTCAGGGAGATAGTGACAAAGTTAGAGGGAAGAGAGAAAGAGAGAGAGAGTGATGGGGGGGAGAGAGACAAAGGGACGTGGGAGAGAATGACAGAGAGAGGAAGGAAGAGAGAGAGAGAGAGAAATGGAGTTGGAGGGGGGAGGGGGAGAAAGAGGGAGGGAAGAAGAAAAACATAGAGGGAGAAAGGTGGAGAGAGAGGGGGTGACAAGGGAGATATGGAGAGAGTGTGAGGGAGAGAGGAGAGAGGGAGGGAAGAGAGCAAATTGAGAGAAAGGGAGAGGAATAGGAGGGATAGAGAGAGATAGATATGGAGAGAGAGTGTGTTATGTTTGGGGGGTGAGATAGAGAGAGGGAATACAAAAGAGACACATAGATACAAATATAGATATCATATAGTATTATATAACCAACCTAGATCCACCTTAACCCTGGATCTATCAAGTGTTGAGAGGGATACAACATCTCGAGGTGAAAACGTCTTTATTGAGTGCAAAACTTAAGGAAATATTTGCACCTCGAGAGATTTGATCCCTCTCGACGCTTAATAGATCTGGGATTAAGATGGATCTAGGCTGGTTTAATGACAATGTACTCTAAAATTAAAATATAAATATTTGGTTGTTTTGGGCAAGTAATGGTTTATTTTATGTGTTTGGAGGTAATGCAATAGATTTGGATGTTTTAGTTCTAAATTAAACTTTTTTGAAATTCATACGAAGATTTGAACAATGTTGATGCTAGGGAGGCATATTTGACTATTTTGGATTATTTTAGTTTTTCTTGGTCCTTTCCATTTTGATTTCTGTTATAGACACTGAGATGAGGGGTGAATAGGTATTTCATTATTTGTATCTAATTTTATTTTTTAAACATTTTGTTATCACTCCAAAATTTATCTAGAGTTGTTATGAAAGAAATGATAGAGGTAACCACATACCTACTTTGGATATTAGGATCTAGCCTTCCTAATGCTTAGAGAGGGCTTTCGCTTTATGATTTGACTTTGTTTAGTTAATTGATTTTAGGCTAGTTATGATTGTACTTGGGTTTTGATTTATATTTGGTGGTGGAATCACTGACTTAGATGGATAGACGGATGTCTTTTACCATTGGGCTATGGGGTCAAGTGTCAAGAAAACATGACTAGATCAAGTTCTAAAGATAGTGTTTACAGGGCAAAGTAGCTGAGTAAATTCAGATCTTAATGCTGGATGGTGAAGTGGCTTCGGATCTAAGGAGCAATTAAGAGTTCCTTAAACTGGATAATGAAGGAAATGGTAGGGGTCAATCGAAACTAAGGATTCCCTAATCTGGATATGAGAAGAAAACATTAAAATGATTAGCTGTTCAAGGCAGAGTGTACTTAAATAAATTCTGTAATACAATTCCAGTTAATTCATTCAATTTAAATAACATGCAAGTTTGTGAAACACTTAAGAAAATAACAATTTGACAAAAAGAAAATACTTCACTGAAGTCGCTGAACACATGAATCCTTGTTATGAAACCAGCTCACAATAAGATAGAAAAGAGAGATAAATGCCTTAGAATTCAGCCTCTTCGAGGGGGCAACCTTTTTTACATTACACAAATGAACAATTCTTGGATGATACAAATGACAAGACCTCCTTTCTATATATAGGAGTCTAAGGGGTCATAATATAATTAGAGCCGACATAACAATGATAATGTAAGGGCACAATAATAATAATAGAGAGCTTCTATGGGGCACAATAATAACAATATGGGGAATACATGGGCACAACAATATAATAAGGGGGTTGTACTAAAAACAATAAGGGGTTTCACTAGTAGTATAGGGACCTAACATGCCCCTCTCCTTCAAAAAGTGTTGTCCTCAACACTTGAGTAGTTCTTAATGCTTCTGTATAAAATTCTCATCCTTCCATGTGGAATCTTCAGCGGGTAAGTTCTTCCACTTGATGAGATGCTCTGAAATTGATTGATTTCATAGTTTTCAACTTCTCGGTTCTGTGAATGTTTCAGGTTCCAATATGATTTTTCCTTCCTTGTCAAGTTCTGGCAATGTTGTTGGAATTGGGATCTTCGACAACTTTTGAATGAGTTCCCACCCTGCTTCGCCATTCTTCCATTCATCCCTTGCTTTGTTTATCAAATTTGGTTGGATAATTATACCAAACTCTACCATTTCCGTAACCATATGTTCAATTTCACTCCTTTGGGCATATGGATATCTATAAGGCTTGATATTTGGAGGAACACTTCCTGGAATCAAATTAATAGCATGATCATGATCATGAATACGTGGGAGACCTTTGGGAGTCTCAAATACCCTGGAATGATTGTCCAGGACTTTTTGGAGATCTGGAGAAATTTATGATTTCGATGTGGGAACCATTAGCGAACATAATTGTGAGATTATGCCTCATTGTTCTTTCTTTAGAAGATTTGTCATTCCATTAGAGTTGATTATCTTTCCTGGTTTCCTTGTGATACCCCTTAATTCAACTTCCTTTACTTCCAAATAAAATTTCATGAAAAATTCTTTAAAATTAAAAGCTATTGTACCCAAGGATTGTAGCCATTGGACTCCTAGTATAACATCAGTACCACCCATTGGAACAGAAAGCATTGGGCTATTCAATACATATTCTCCCATGGATAGCTTGATATTATGGCACTTTTCAGAGCAATTTATGGTTCCTCCACTTACAACCGTCACTTGACACTCTGGTGCTAGATATAGGAAACAATTCAATTCCTTGGCTATATTACAATGAATAAAATTATGGGTACTACTTGAATCAATCAACACTATTACCTTTTTGTTCTTGATATGTCCTTTTATCTTTATAGTTTGAGGAGTGGTATTTCCGACCAATGCATTACAAGATATGGTCAGATTCATTTCTTCTTTCTCTAGGGTTGGTTCTTGGTGAGTATCCTTTTCTTTTGACGTTTCTTGATACTTTTCTTCTTGATATTTCACTGCTTGAACCCTTTTCTTCTTGATATGTCCTTCTATCTTGAGAGTTTGAGGAGTGGTAATTCCTGCGATTGTAATACAAGATATGGTATGATCCATTTGTTCTTTCTCTAGGGTTGGTTCCCGGTGTATATCCTCTTCTTTTGACGTTTCTTGATCCTTTTCGTCATTAGGAGTCCTTTCTTGTAGCAGCTTTGTCCCACCTTCCTTCAAACCTTCCATGTCTTTCTTCAAATTTTCAATGCCTTTCTTCCAATATGCTTTCATATCATTGATATTAACTTCCATGGCATAGATAAAACTATTTATCTTTTGCTTCTCTAGAATATCATTTACCCTTATATTCAATTTTTGAAAGTCCTCAATTTGCTCTGCCATTGAACCCTTTTGTTTGAGATTTATCAATTGGCTAAAGAAGGTGTTGCTCTTGTTATCCTCATAATGTGCTATCATTTCCTCCATGAAAATTGACCATGTGACAAGTGGTTTACGAGAACAAAGCCCTTTATACCATAAAAATTGATCCTCTAAATAATTAGATGAAATATGTACCTTTTGTAACAGTGGTACACCATGTAGATCAAAATATTTCTCCATCTGTAGTATCCAATTTACAGGATCCTTGCCATCGAACTTCCTCATATCGCCTTTTCTTGATTTTGGGAGCTCGATCTTGAAACAACTGTAACTTTGTAATATCAGATCTTCCAGTTTTGAAATCGTGACCTACAGTATCCCTCTGCGTCCTCTTTTTAATGCCACTATTCTGATCGAAAGTGGATTCTCCAAGAAAGAGTTATGCACAATGTCCCAAGCTGACCTGATTATATACGTTTTCAGAAGAGCGAACTTGTATGAAGTGCCACGTGTCACTGTTTTGACCTTCGGATTTGAAAAATATACTCAGAAAACTAAAGTCCATCCTCTTTCTAAAACTTCTAACGAAATTTCAATCTGATGCTCAGAGAGAAAGTTATGACGATTTTCCCAAGGTCACCTGTTTAATATGTAATTTGGGAGTTTGCAAAAACCCTAACTTCCTTAGATCATATATCTGAAAATATAGCGAGCCAAGATCTGAAATTTGGACCCAAGGTTCAGACCTATTTATTCGCAAATGGTTTTTTGTTTTAGCTTCTGAAACTTCATAGAGAAAACGTTATAGTGAAAATTCCACGATGACTTGTTTTAGATGAAATTATGGAGCTTGCAAAAGCCCTAACTTCCTCAGATCATATCTCCGAACATGTAGCGAGACAAGATCTGAAATTCAGACCCGAGGTTCAGCGTGATTCTGTCTTAAATGGGTTTTATTTTTATTTTTATTTATTTTTTCTTTTGAAACATTGCAAAAAAACAGTTATAGCAAAAATTCCACGATGACCTATTTGAAGCAGCGAAACCCTAAAATCCAAAGCTCTGATATCAAATGTTATGAAACCAGCTTACAAAAAGGTAGAAAAGAGAGATAAACACCTTACAATTCAGCCTCTTCGAGGCGGAAACCTCCTTTACGTTACACAAATGAACAATTCTTGGATGATACAAATGAAAAGACCTCTTTTTCTATATATAAGAGTCTAAGGGGTCATAATATAATCAGAGCCAACATAACAATAATAATGTAAGGGCACAATAATAACAATATGGGGACTACATGGGCAAAAGAATATAATAAGGGGGTTGTACTAATAAGAATAAGTGGTTACACTAGTAGAATAGGGACCTAACAATTCTATAATGCAATTTCTTTATTACTCAGTCGAGTCTGTTGACTTGAAAAATTGGTAGAATGAACCCTCAGGTTATAGATCAATACAACTGTAGAAATGTCTAGCAATCCACACTCTATACTTTGAATTATGAAGTATTTATACAAAAATAGGTACAAAATATCCCAAACTGTCTTGGGAATTAATCCAGGAAAAATAAATATCTTCATGCAAGAAGATAGAGACATATGTTCAACTGCTGCAAGCTGTCCCTGTTATTAGGCTCTGTTGTCAGGTCTTTTGCTTCCTTTTCTCCTTTGTTGTTTGTCTTCACGCTGACTGTTCTTTTTTACTTTTTCCTTTTAACTGATACTCTTTCATCTGACACTCTTTCATCTGGCTGACATGTTGCTTTTCTTTTACTGCTCTGTTTTCACTTTTACCTTACATTTTTACAATAGGTCATTTAATTTCTCCCATGTCTTTGCATCTGGTAATTTGATATTTACCATTTTTCTGTAGATTTCATCTACTTCTGTGTACTTTTCAAAGGTGGGTCTGTTCACAAAAAGGTGTTTTACCTCACGCTGGGGGTAAAATAGGTTCTCAAATGTCTGGTACAGAACCTTTCCTGTAGGCATCCTTTTCATGGATGAATTATTAGCTTGATCTCTTGCCACTTCTCTGATTTTCCTATTGTAGTCTTCATGTGGCATCAATCTGTCATTTATCACCAAGGGATTTGGCAAACCTTTTTGCCTCAAAGCATCAAACTTAACCATGAACCTTTCGATAGCTAGCGCCATGGTTTGGCATTTGTCCTCAAGGCTCATCATTAGGTTCCTCTTGGTGAACACTTTCCTCACCTCTAGTATGGTGCAATTTCTATCAGCTATGTCTAGCTCCCGCAATTCATATTTATTTTTAGAGTTAAGGAATTGGATTATCCTGGTGGCTTCTTTTGGCATGTCTCCAAGTTCAGCCTTAACTCTCTAAATTGCTTCAGTAGTCTCTTTGACTCAATCATTTTGTTCAAAGATGATTTGTATAGATGGCCAAATATCATTAACAGAGTCAATGATGTTGGCCCATAGTTGTTCTTTAGCTTAGGCAAGTGGCTCCTTTAATGTTAACTCTTTCTCCAAATTCTTCATTCTTTCAGTTAACCTGTTTGATTTCTGTACTTTCTTCTTGTGCATAATATGTGCCAGTTTCTTCTCATCCTCCATAATTGTTATTTGTTCTTTCAGTTTATTTATCTCTATGGTTTGAATGAACATATCCTCAATGGATTTGACCAGTTTGCTTGCCTCAACATGTGGCTGAGTTGCTGCTGTTATTGAACCTGTTGCTGATGTAGATGTTGTTGCAACTGGAAGTGCTGTAGTCAATGGAGCTGTGGGGGTTAATGAAGCTGCCAAAGTTGATGGTACTGCTGTAGTGACTGTTGGAATGGTAGTGGTAGTGGTTGTCTCAAGGCTGACTTGTTTTAACTGTATCAAGCTATCCAGCTCCTCCATTTCTTTCAATTGATCATTTAATTGGAGAATGAGATCCATCATCTCCTCCTGCTGAGTTTGGCTTTCAAGGACCTCCTTGGTTTGTGGATGCTCTGAATGAGGCAACTTCAATTGTTTCTTTAAAGTAACAATATCCTCATTTTTCTTCTTTATCAATTTCTCTGCAGCCTTGACATCATTGGGCTTATACCCAAGCTCAATCACCAAGTCTTCCAGTGACTTGATCCTATTGTCTTTGGCCCGTGAGGATGTCTTTTCTAAATTATACCGTGCTGTGATATTATCCCGTGAGCTTTGGAGTTTGTGCACAGTCATCGCTTTATTTTTCATGGTGGAATAAATCATCTCACTTGCCTGCTTGTGGAATTCAATTTGGTCTATAGGGTGAACATTCGTAGCCAAAACTTCAAATTCAGTCTTCTTGTAGTCAGTTGATGATTTTGGCTACTAGATTGTTGGCTGCATGAATGTCATTTGCATCTTTCCAGTCTTAATGTCAAAGGCTGACATTAATCTATTTTGATTGGCAAGTGTTTGCTTGAAGTACTGGGCATAAGTTTCAACCTTCAATGCCTCATTCCTCAACTTAATTTCCTTGTACTTCTCTTTAATATCTTTCTCTTTATCCACAGGCTTGCTGGATGAAGAGACTTCAATGTTGAGCTATTTCTCAATAAGTTAAAGAGTTTGAAGTAAAAGGATGGTGAGTTTCTTCTGAAATTGCCGAGCCTTTACTCCTTCCAACCATTGTGTCAGTGTCAGTGATTTCCACTGTCTCAATGGCGTCTTCTTGCTCAGTTACATTATTAATCTTGGATCTCTTCCTATAACTGATCTCAAACCTGTCATTTGTAGTGTCCATCCCTGAACTAAAACCTTCTTCCCTGGTTCTCTTCACGTTTTTGTCCTCATTCGCTAGAGTTTGTAAAATGGGAGTAATATTCATCTGTTCTTCTAGGGCTGGAACCTGTAGAAGGGAACTAGTTTCAATATGCTTTTCCACATCTATCAAAGTATTCTCCACATCTACTAAAATATTCTCCACATCTATCAAAGTTTTTTCCAACCATTCTGAATGGTTGGAAAATCTCTCAATGTCTGGCTTGGGATCAGTTGGCTTCTCTTCAATTTAGCAAGGTTTTAAAATTAATTTACTTAATTAATATTTTAATAATCATTGTGAACAAATTGAATCACAGGGTCGTTCTGGTCCTTTCAAAGAATCCCTGGAGAATGATGATTTGGTGTGCAAACAGGGTTCTGTGGTAGCAACAGAGGTTACTGAGGCTTCAGTTGGCTACTTGCTGCTTCAATTTGGTGTCCGCTGTGTCTTCAGGGGGCAAAAGTTGGTGAAATTGGTCATGCAGAGGTTCGGGGTGTCAGAATTGGTTAGCAACAGTTTATAGCAAAAATGAGCGAAAAGAGTAAAATGGGGCTTTTTCAGCCTTTTAACCAATAACAGTTACATTTTGGCATGAGATTTATTGAATGAATAGTGGGCAATTTTGGTTTTAGGTGGGGAGGTGGTTTTGTGTGATATCGCACCACTTTTGGGTGGAGGGAGGTATTTTTCAAGAGCACACGATATAACTTGGTGCCGCCACGTAGCCAAATGGTTCTCGGCCAAAAATGCGAATCTCGCGTGCTCTTGGGCCGTTAACTTTTAGACGATGAATTTGTGCGATATCGCTGTGCACTGTTGGATCTGGAGGTAGGAGATCAAAGGGATATCGCGTAGTGAAGTTGCACAGATGGAGTTGGGATGTGATTGGCGGCGCTGAGAGTTTAATTACAATGAATTGTAATTAATTAAAAGGAAATGACGGGATTTTAATATAATCAATGGGTTAATAAAGGTAGGGACCATGGGTTATATGGTGGGGTTTTTAAATATACACCAAGATTTGGTGGGTTAAAAAGGGTTTTGGGAAATTATAATGTGGGGGATTTATAAAGTAGGACTTTTAGGAAATAACTTAGAATAAAAGGGTTTTATGGGTTTTTAAGGGGAAAAGGGAAATTAATAAGGGGGGAAAGTATTATTTGTGATGGGAATGTGTTTCACACAAGGGAAAAGGGGTTTTGGGAAGGGGGAATGATTTTTTGAAGGGTAAGGTCTAGGGAAATGTGTGAAACAAAGGGATAAAAGGTCAAAATGAAGGGAAAGGGTTTTTACAAGTAATGAAGGGATAATGAGGGGAAATTAGTAAAGTAAGTATGTGGGGGTCTAGTGAAATGAAGGGAAATTAGTAAATAAACTTTAGTGAATGTCATTTCTCTTTCACAATTCCTCTTGCACATGAAACATAGATTAAGCATGATGAATGTGCTTTTGACTTAGCAACCTTGTGCACTTGCAAAACTTCTTCTACCTACCCTTTATTTACCCTACATTTTTTCTTCATTCAATGGGTGCATTTGAGCTTGCTGACCCTTTATTTCTTTTTCTTTTGATAAGCAAACTATCTAATTCTAGCCTTATAACTTCCAATGGCTTAGATTAAACTGATGAGCTCATTATTATTCTCTACCTAACTACTGATATACCAAGATTAAACAATTTGGCTAGATCTTTATTCTCTATCTATCAACATGAAATTTAAAGCATGAATGAGTCAAGATTAAACTATTTGACCACCATGGATTGTGGCATTTTTGACAGGCTGCACACAATCTTATTTTTTAATGTAAAGTAAAAGGAGTGGGATTTGGATTTGCACACTTTCGTGATATACTTTATCTCTTTTTGGGGTTTGTATTTTGTATTTTTTATTTTCTTTCTTTCTTTCTTTCTTTCTTTTTGTCCTTTGATTATTATTTTAGGACATACCCTCTTTACATTTTTTAATTTTAATATGGGAAAGCATTTTGAAAAAAGAAAAAGTATGTACAATATTACAAGAGTAATCATATCCAATTCAAAATTATGAATCCTATTAGTATAGGACCCTAACACATTTGATGCACATAAAGCATGAAACATAAATATTCATAAAAGAAAACACATACATTTTTTCTCTATGAATATTTTGTAAAATTTCTTGTACAAAGTAAAAACCAACTTACAGCTTTCATAGGCACCAACATATGAGAGATTTCATTCCCCTAGATAAGCACCAACTCAGTGAATGTCGGCACCAACCTATAGGAAACATCAATCCCCTAGCTGAGCAACAACTCAACAAATTGTAGGCACCTACCTACGTCTTCAAGTTGTTCTTGGGATTTGTCATAAATAACGTTTGGTCCCCAACAAAGTCTTCAGTGAGTTGTCATCTCACCATGATAACCTGAGGTTTGCACCTTCAAAATTGATCACAACCTTATACACCTTAAACTTTTTCTCTTCAACTAGGCTTCTTGAATTGGCTCTTTACACTTGATTTGCTACATGTTAGTTTTCTATATTTGATCAAAAAGAGTTCTTCCCACCTAGCACTTTAACTTCCTCAACTCTTGTTGTTCACATTCAATTGTCACTGCTTAGGCTCATTATATGTTCAAAGATAAGGCATGTGCACCTAGCAACTTGTACTCAACACTGTAGATTTCTTTTTGCTACATCAGTCTTTTGAAAACACTTCGAATCAAACAAGGTTTTACAACCTTGAAGATCTTCTTCCTTGCAACCTATCAACCTTTGCACTAAACACTTCCCCTTACGCAACCCACACGCCTACCTCAAAAATTGTCCACTATAGCCTTGTTCTTAACTCTTGTTATAATGCGACTTAAAACAATCACATGCCTTGTAGTAGTAAACTTGAAATATTTTCTCATTATAAAACAACCCTTAACTTGTCTTGTTCTCACAAAGATATCCAACAACATACTTGACCTCCAAAGACCCCTGCAATAATTTTCCAACAAAGCTCCCCCCCCCCCCCCCTTCAAAATCATACCCAAACTTGGTCTATAATGGAATTGCAACTTTGGCCTCAAACCAAACTTGAACTTGGCCTTCAATGCATCAGAACTCATCCCTCAAGACAAGCCTAAACTTGGCCTACAAAAACACTAGGACTTGACCCTCAAGACAGGCCAAAAACTCAGCCTACCACACGAGAATTTGACCCTTTAAGCAGACCTAAACTTGGCCTACTCAGTCTCCAAAATTTTGCCTTCAATAAGTGTTTCACTTGGCCTCAACAAAAGCAAAACTCTTCCCCAAACAATTATGCCAAAAACCATTTTACAACTCAAGCATAATAGATATATCTCACAGAAATTCCTCCAGCTCAACCAGACTTCCAACTCAGCTTCCAACTCGACTTCACTTCACTTGGTTCATGAGGTATGAACCTTAGAATTGCGGCTAGAAATGATCCTTCTCACACCTATTTATAGTGCATTTGGGGTTTAGATTAGGCTAACTTGTTCACTAGTTGGGAAGACTTGTCCACTAGCTAGAATGACTTGTGCAACTGGCATTGTATAATGAATATTCGAAATATCATTTCACCTCAACCATGAGGACTTAGGGGGAGTGTCATATATTTTTGGAAAGGTCTCAGAGTAAATTTTCCAATCATATATATTATGCTCCCATTTGAGCTAGGTAATTGGAGTAAAAATGCATTTAAAGATGTTTATCTAAATGGGGCATGAAAATTTGAAAAACAATATTTCCAAGAAGCATGTCATATATCATTGGAAAGGTATTGAAATATGTTATTTGACTATGTAGCTTTCTCTTTCATTTGGACAACCTTTGACATCGATAAAAACCATTTTCAACAATATACCCCTTTGTTATTTATGGAAACACTTTGATACCAACTTCTTATTACAATTACTCCCCCTATATGTATTCTCTTCATTCTTCATATTAGTTACTCGCCTTGACTGCATTCTCTTCATACTTCTTGTTAGTTGCCCCCCTATTTCCATTCTCTCCCATTCTTCACTGTTGTGTTTCACTCCCACTACTTAATTGTCATTGTTGTGGGCCTTGTGTTTCTTTTCCCTATTCTAGTCGCCTTTCGAAGTCTTCAATACTGTACATGTTGTTGCAAAATCTAGTAGGCCTTGGAGAGGGAAAATCTAACTTTCATTTTCTCAACTTAAGGATGTGTTTGAGGGTTTTATGAGCTTTGAATTAGTTTATTATTATCATAAGAAACCCTTTCCCTCAGGCCTTGACCTTGTAAATATCTATCACCATCAAAAACCTCAAAACCCTAGGTCTTGAGCCTTCGTTTCTAAGGTTTTTCTTGGAGAGAGATTTGCTTCTTTGAAACCTTGTAGCTTTATCATGCCTTTCTTTGAATGAACCCTAGTTTTATCACTTTATACCTTATACCTATCATATCTATTTTAAGTGATCCCTTTCCTACCGAGACTCTTTTGATCGGTGAAAGTCTGTAAAGAGCATGTTTTTTTCACTGAGGTGACATTGGGCCTCTACCCCATTGTTGTCCCATTGTCTAGTTTATACCTTGTAGGGTTTCCCTTTCCATTGTTGAAGGAAATGTAACTAGGTTTGGTCTTCATAAATGTACTTTTGATATTTGTATTTATTTAAGAAAAGAAATATTATTTTTATAATATATGTCAATGAGTTTCTTGCGCATTGAAATAGGTCTAGCACATGTTAAAGTGCTATAGGTGAGTCAAATAGTCAAAAGAAAATGTTGAAGACCTTAAGGGAATGTTCCACCATGTATATGTATGTATAAGAGTCAAAGGATATCCTTCCCAGAAAATTCAAGTCTCCTCCAAGCCTGTGGCACCATCAAAAGAAGCAAACCGAAGAAAATAAGTCAAGTCAGCCTACAGTTTTCTAGTCAACGTTCAAGTCAGCCTAAAAGGAGGGACAATCCTCTATATATAGAGGTTTTCTAATCCTCCAATGTCAAGCATCCATTCCTCTGAAATCATCAAGTATAGTAGATGAGTTAAAGGTGAAGGAAGAGTGAAGAAAAAGAGCCTCTAGTGTAGCAAAGGAGGAAGACAGAATATTGAGCCTTGGAAGTATGTTCTAGGATTGAATACAGTCACACGTACCAAAAGGAGAGGGTCTCCATGCAGTCATAACATCCCTCTATCACAGTCACATAAAATTCATTGTTTGGGCTAGATAATTAGGCCTATGTGGCCTCTCACTCAAGCAAAGAAGGAAGAGGTCAATCTCAGAAGAAATCCCCTCACACGTGCGAAGAAACAGGGCTACATTACTGTAATAACAAGTCTACAAATATATCTCAATTAAGAGCTTGGTTGGGAAAGAGAGAAAGGCCTCCATATGTGTACTAAGGATCAAGGATAAAAAATCTCTTCTATACCAAGTGCAACAAGGTCTACCAACAGTTGAAAGAAGAGCGAAGTGTCAAAAGAAGAAGGAGGATGAACTGTCGGAAGAAGGAAGACTAAGTGTCGGGGAACTAAGTGCAGAAAGGAGAAAGGGCTTGACTTGTGCTTGGAAGAATTTCTAGTCAAGGGTCGGGTTTGGCATTGATCAATAAGAATCTTCAATAAGGGAAATTTACTGAAGGGTTTTCCTCTCAAGAGAAGAGAGGTTTTGGCCTTGGAAGAGAGGCAACATCTTGTGTTCTTGTTCTTATGTTTTTTATAGTAGTTTGATTAAGTACACACACATACATTAATAATAATAAGAAGAAGATTAAGATAACAATAAAAAGTAAAAAGACTCCACAAATTGTTATCAATTCAAGAAGAATCATACTGCACCTAATTTCCCTTGATTCTTCAACATCCAAGACTTGTTAGATTTTGTGGCAATAGTACACATTAAGTTTCTTTGTTTGAAAATAATATCTCATCTTGCACATAGTTCACTAACATAATTAACAACTTTATCTTCTTTAGAGCTTCAAGAATAATGTTCACCCATGTCACTACCACTTATACAAGTCACAACCTTATTTATGCCACTCAATAACTTCACTTGCATGTGCACCTTGTTTTTCCAACCTCAATGGTTGTAACTTCCTTCTTTTGCAACTGAATGTTGCCTCACTACTATTGCTTTCATTTTTTTAGCTACAACTTGGTTTCATGATAGAGTGCAATACCCTTGAGTTGTGAAAATTCATCTTATGTAAACCAAAGGGGAGTTCCAAATGTAGGGGTTAGCATATCCAGATATCTATCATCAACATCTCCTCCCTTAAATAGCTTTCCATGTTCTAGTCTTAAAGAAGGATCTTTTAGTATTGTCACGAGAGAGAGAGCCAAATCGATTGCAGCCACAAGAAGTATACCTCTATGACAATCAATTTCAAAATATAAAATAAATCGAGTTATAGGGTCTAATTTTGCAACCTTGCAGTTGGACACCATTAAATTGCAACCATTGTACAAAATTGTTCAGAATTCCATTTCTTCAATTGCCTCAAAGCATTCAAATTTTCATGTACTTGAAGTAGCTTTCATCAACAATTTAGACCCGTGTCTCGAGCATTGAGATCCATTTTTGGCTTTTCTTGTTTTCTTCTCCACACCTTGGTGTGTTTTTCTTTATGCTCGGTAGAAATATCTTTCTCCTTCATTTGTTTTGGAAACTGTTTCATGTTGAATCCACAATCACATGCTATATGCTCAAAATTATGGCATTCATACCATTCCGTATTATGCTTTGAATAGGGGAGTGAATGAATTACGATTTCTGCTACTCTATCCATTATGACCTCTAATTTGATTGCCTATAATTTTGTTTCTAGAGGTTTGATAAGGGCCTCTAAAATCATCCTTGACATAGGCTCTATAATCCCTTGTTTTATGTCCAAAATTTGTACATGAAAAATAATGACCAAGAAATATAGTTTTATACATGGCTGACAAGGATTATCTTGATGAAGTAACTCTTCTTAAATTGTTATGTGTTGGAGAAGATTCAATTCTTTGATGATCATTATCTCTTATTTCATCGTTGCTTTTATTGTGTAGGGACCTTTTGGTGGCTTCGTCATAGCTTCTAGGTGTAGTAGCTCTTCCAAACTCATCTTGGATTTATCCCTTGCTTCAATTGTGGTTGGGGTTTTGAAGAATGTTAGCATGACCTTCAGGCTTTTCCTCAATATTATTTTCTAGTGACTTAAGTCTTGCATCTTCTTTGTATGAAATCTCACCCTCATAACGAAGACTTGTTTTGTCGTATGGTGATCTTTGACTATTGAGAATAACATCCAACATTTGAGAATTTTTCAAGTTTTTTTGAGCTTGTCTACTTCATTCCTTAATGACACCATTTTTTCTTCAATCTTCTCATAAGTTTCTTATTTTTCCTTTAGTTGGATTTTCATCACTTTCTTTTGTTCTCTTAGCTTCTTCGAGTTGAATTTTCAAGGAGGTGACTTCTTCTAATTCTTGTTCTTGTTCTTTTAGTTTTTGATCAGCTTCTGCTTCTCACTTCTTGTAATCCTTAGTCTTTTCTTTAGCTGATTTGAAAAAAAATTATTCTCTTTTTTGCATCCTTTGCTTAAGTCTCAAGATGACAACTTTTGTTTCATCAATGTTATGACTCTTCTCTTGAAGGACTTGCAATTTCTCTTTAATCCTTATATTTTCTTTTCTAAACCTGACTATTTATTCATGAACATCCACAAATTTTGTTTCAAAATCAATTGTGTAACCTTCTACTAGATTAGTTTGTTTCTTCTAATTGTCTTAATCTTCTTTAAAATATTTTATCTCCATGACTAAGGAGGGGACTTCTTTCAGGGGTTTGGAGTCACAACTTTTTTACTTTTCCATCTATGTTTCTAAGGTTTATCTTCCAACTATTAGACTTTGTTTGAAGGGCTTGATACAAATTGTTGGAAATATTGAGAGGGAGGATTAATTAGCGTTTCATTATTTTTAACTATTTTTATCTTTTAAAACATTTGATACACATAAATCATGAAACACAAATCTTCATAAGAAAAAATTATACAGTTTTTATTTGTAAATATTGTTAGAAATACTGACAGGTTGGGGGGGGG
>APFE030766929.1:60428-75015 GCA_000404065.3 Pinus taeda | reverse complement strand
GGGGGGGGGTGAATCAATATTTCATCCAATCATTAATTTTACCATTTTAAAATTAAGCTAGTCTATTAGAATCACAAAACATAAACCATGCAAGAACACAATAATTTCAAGTGAAAAATCGCTTGAACGTTTTTAGGTTAGCTCCAAATCAGGGCTAAATTGAGCCTGCTGCATCAGGCCTAAATTGAGGTTGCAACATGCCAAAAATGAGGCTGCAACAGGTTTGAATTATATCTTGATTCTGGGCCAAAAATGAGGTTGCAACAAGTCTAAATTATGTTCCATATATGCTCTTCAATATGTGCTCCAAAAAACTTTTCAAAAATAGCTTCAAAAGATCCCTAAACAGAGTCAGAAAAACCTATTAGGAGGCTGTAAAAATAACTCTTCAATCTGGCTTCAAAACTCCTTGTTGTCTTGGTTCATGAGGTATGAACCTCTCTCAAATGCCTCACTTAATAGGTTTTAATTCATTTTCTGAGTTGATCGGGTTTCTATCTAAATTGAGGGAGAGGAACAACTATTTATAGGCTTCAGTGCCGCCTAAATAGGGTTGACTTGTTCCTCAAGAGGCTCGACTTCACTAGGAGATTAAAATGCATAAATTCCATATTTTAACTATCTCCTCAACAAAAAGAGTTAGAAGGTGTGACATACATCATTGGAAATGTTTCAGGATCAATTTTAAGCTTATGCCATTTTCTCCTTTATATGGATAACCTTTGGCACCAATAACAACCATTTTCTCAGCAAATATTTTGTAAACTTGTACAAAGTAGGCACAAACTTACAACTTTCATAGGAACCAACCTATAGGAGATTCCATTCCCCTAGTTGAGCACCAGCTTAGTGAATTTAGACACTAACCTACAAGAGACACCAATCCCCCAGCTGAGCACCAACTCAACAATCTATAGACACCAACTGACGTCTTTAAGTTGTTCCTTATATCTGTCATCAATAACTTCTGGTCCTCAACAAATTTTTCAGTGAGTTGTCATCTAACCATGCAACTCTCATGTTTGCATCTTTAAGATTAATCACAACCATTTGACTTCTACATCTTAACTTTCTGCTCTTCAAGTAGGCTTCTTGAGTTGGCTCTTTAGACTTTATTTTTGATCTAGATTGGATCATTAGAGTGGAGAACGTGGAGGAATCAACTCACAAGGCCATATTTACTAGTGGAACCCAATTTGGAAAATTCAGGGTTGAAACCTTCTAGGAGCATTTTGAGGCATTAAACTATTCTTTTTTAGGTAAAAATTTTCTGCTTTAGCACCATACCCTTTATTTACCTATTCTACACATAAAGACCTTTCCAATGGCACATGAATCACCTCAAATGGAGTTCATATAAAAAACTATGCCACTCAAAAGTTGACCTTCTTGTTTTGGCCACCATAATTAGAGATGATGTCATGTTAGCCGCCATTATTCATGGAAATGGGCTAACCACATGATCATGATGAAGAAGACTATATAAGATTCCATTTTGTAACTCCAATTAAGAGAAGAAGAAGTCAAACATAACCACTAGTAGGATATTGAGTTGTGTTATAACCGGGTCACTGGGAGGAAAAGGGGTTCCATTATTTTTTAGTGCATTTCGTTCCATAGATGAACATATAAGTTGAGGGGGATGGAGAGAGAACACATAGAGATGATTTTTGCACTGTAGTAACCCATAACCACAAGCCTTACTTCTTTGTAGTCACAACCATTTTCTATTCAAAGAAAGTGAGTAGAACGGTTTCACCTTCCGACTAGGTTTTCTCCCTAAAAGGTTTCTTAGGTTATATCTTGTGTCAAATCGTGGCTTGTGAGTTTTTACTTTGTTGTTCTCTATTTTATGCATAATTATAATTTTCATGCATACACAATAAACAATAATTTACAAATCTAGAAATCTAAAGAGAAATAATCCCTCATAGTGTAGATTTCAGATTTTTAAGTATAATTTATTAGGTCTTTTGTTTTGAACTATCCACTAGAATATCCTCGGCAATTTAGGATTCATATTGGTACCAGAGTAGGTTTCTTTGGGTATATTGTGGATATTTGTAGGGTCTCTAGATTGACAAAACCAAAAGTCCTAAAACCCTAGTTCAGGTCATCAAATCTTGATCTTACAGAGAAGAGGTTTTCACAGTTGTAAGAAAAAGTTGCAGATATTAGTCATAATGTGAACTCCTCATGGAAGCCTTGACCAATAAGCTCGGGCTATTCAAAGAAGATGTGGATTCTAATGCAAATTTCCAGTCAGAGGGGAGATTAGGAGACCGGGAAGAAACACAGAATGAGCTGAATAAGAGACCCAAAAAAGATCAATCCAACTTGAGTGTCGTGAACCATTAACGGTCCCTATTCAAAATGGAAGTGAAGGTCAATATCAAGTCATACCAAGTTGACATCAAATATATGAAGCCAAATTACTAGTTGCAAAAATTAAAAGTTTATTTCAATGTTCACCATATAGAGGAAGAACATAAGATTTCATTTGCACAACTAAAATTAGAGGGAATGGCCTAAATAGGTGTAAAAGCGACATAGAGACCTTGAGGTGGGAGAGAGATCCTTCAGTGAATAGGTGGGAGGACTTTAAAAGCCTCATAAAGTCATAAATTTACCCTATCATGTATGAAAATTACCAGTGGATCCAATGGAACTACTTTAGGTATAAGTAGGGGTAAAGTATACAAATGTACATCATAGAGTTTAGAACAATGGTCGTAATGTTGGGTATCTACCTAAAGAACCTAAATGCAATTTTCAAGTATCTAGGGGGTCTACACATCCATCTATGGAAGCAAGTGATTCTATTAAGCCCAAATCAATGGACTACACTTGTGTACAGGCACAATACCTAGAGAACATAGGCCAAAATAAAGGGAAATCAAGTGTATCAGAGTAGAAGGAGCATCAAGATGCTTCTAAGGAGGGGAAGAAAAATTTGAAAGGGGGAAATGATAAAAAAGAGACAACCACAACACACCAGTGCAAGGATCTGAGCAACCATTGCACCCATTGTAATATTGGCAGTCATACAAAGAAGTGTTGGAATTTGCATCCATAGCTTAACACAAAGAAGAAAAGAAAAGGTAGTAAGAAGAATAATATCATCGCCATTGATTCAATCAATCGGGTTGAAGGAAACTCAAACATGGACGAGAATATTGCTTGTACATCAGTGCAAAAGGAAGTGAATTTGAGCAACCTTTAATGAAGAAGAAGATAAAGAAATGACAAAACTCTTCCACATAAAGATATATGTCAAGAAGACAAAGATTGATGCTCTGTTTGAATCAGGATTATAGACGAATCCCATTGCAAAAGAGTTGGTAAAGAAATTGGGTTTTGAATTTCATGATCATCCAAGCACATATCCATTGGGATGGGTAAATAAGGATGCAAATTTAAAGGTAACAAAACATTGCAAAATCAGATTTACTATCAGTGTTGATTTTATTGATAAAGTAGAACTATATGTACTTCTCCTTGATGTATATAGAGTGGTGTTTGAAATTCCCTACATGTACATGCAAAATGCAATCTTCATGCAAAGAGACAACTATTACTTGCTCATCAAGGAAGGAAAATCATTCAATATCAACGTGCACAAAGGCAAGTTGAAAATTCCACTGCTAAGTACCAACTAGGCCAAGATTAGTTCTAGCAAGAAGTTTGTTTAATTATTTTTAGGAGAAAATTAGTTTGTAGAAGAGTTGGTGAGAGAAAATTGATCCTTGAAAGGGTGTAGTATGAAACAAAAAAACAACTTAAAGAGTTGCTACAAACATATACAGATTTTTTCTAGGAGCCTAAAGTCTTACCACATAAGAGGGAAGTGGAACACAGTAACCAACAATTGTCGAACTCCCCATTGCCAAACATTGGGTTGTATAGGAATTCTATTATAGAAACAAGTGATGTGAAGAAACAATTGTAACAACTACTAGAACAAGGTGTCATTCAATCAAGTGCATCACCCTTTTATAGATTTAATTTTTATTGTCTATTTGGATGATATATTGATATGTTGGGTGTGGAGCATGATTGTTCAGAGGTCTTTGTTTCAGCCGGATGTATACCCCAGGAAGTTTGTACACCCTTCCACGTGGTGGGGACTTATCCCCCTTGCGTGGGTTTTTGGGGGCCGATCCCCCTCGGTTGGGGGGTTCGGTGGCCAGCGGTCCCCCGACGAGAGTTTCGGGGGCAGCGCCCCCAAAGCTAAAAACAAATGTAAAATTGCCTTGTAAAAGTATAGTAATTTCTAGTCAATCTGGGCCGTTCATTAGGTGGATGATCTGACGGTAGAACTTATGTTTAGTTTAGGGTTTTTTTCCCTAGAAGGCAACCCCTCTCTTTGTATGAGGGCATTGTATTTGAGGCTGTGTAATAGATGTGTATTCTTCAAGCGAGAAGTAGAGAGGTGAGACTGTGAGAGAAAATAGCGGATATTACAACAAATCCGCTGTAGGTTGTGTCTATTCATTTTTCTAGATAATAGAAAGGAAGGACTGGCTGTTCGGGGTGGATGTAGCCCAAACTGGGTGAACCACGTATATCTGTGGCTCTCTGGTTTTATGCGTTTTCTGTGTTTATATTTATGCAATATTCTATGTGTTCCATTCCTCTGTCATATATAATTTTCTAACATGATATATAGTGATACTTGGGAGGAACACATATCACATTTGAGGCAGGTATTGGAGACATTAAAGAAGCACCAACTGCTAGTAAATCTCAAGAAATGTGAGTTTGCACAATAACATTTGATGTATATGTGGTATGTGATAGGTGTAGGAGAGCTGAAAATAGATCTTGCGAATATGGAGATCATCATAAAATGGGCTGTAGAAATTTTGAATAATATGACACTTATTCATAGAGATTATCTTGATTATACACTATTTCTGGAATCATGCATAATACATAAACTCCTTTACGTTGATCATCAATTTTGCGGAATTAAGAAACATTCACATGCGCACATTGAAGCATCAATCACACTTATCAACACAGTATATCACGGGGAAAGCATGCAACTGAAAACCCCCAACTATCTGTATATTATATTGATTGAGAACATGTAACAATACATAGTACAATACTCCTCACAAGTACTCAGTACTATCTCCACCTGTTACACACAAACTAGCTTAGATCTGAATCAATCACTGGCTCAAATCTCCTCCGCTGTTTGCCTGCCTCCACTGCACAATCCCGCATGAGAATAGAATGAGAATGGCTGAACCAAGCTCATATTTCCATTGTGTAACACTACGAAATCGTCATTGGCAATCTCAATCCACTGATTGTGCAAATCTCATGCACAACTATAGTCACAACTGACAGCTGTCTTGCCCTTTCACTCATCTCTAACACTTGTCTCCAATGAACTGTCCATGCACTGAGTTAACTGATGTATTCCTCAGCTGATTCATGAGTTAATAATTAGTTAATTAATTAATAATTAATACACACCACTCATCACTAGTGTATTTGTTAGTTAGACTAAATACAACTAGTTCAACTAAGTCAAACTGAACACAACTCCATCAACTCCTCATTCAACTCCACCAAAGTCAATCACTTGAGTTCTAACTTAAGTCCTTCATGCAATAGCTCAAGTAACCCATAAGAAACATGTATTTCCTTTTGGCAGTTGCATGTGCCACATCTGTAGCTCGAACTGAAGTGCTCCAAGAGAATAAGATAATGTTTATAGTCCAAATATTATTAAGAGCTAATAATATTTGACTGTTCTATTTTTAGACTGGAAATCTAAAAATAGACTCCGCACATATGTCTAAAAATAGAGGTCCATCTATTTTTACCAACATGACCAATCATCCACAAATAGCATCATGCAACTCATAGACCATGATCCATATGTCTAAAATAGACATAGTCTAAAAATAGACTTTGCGCCAAAAATAGCCTGCGGGCCCACTTTGTGAAGGCGACTTCTTTTCACTAAGCTCCATCATCTTGTTGCATTTTCAACACTCCCTCTCAACAAGATATGGATTATCTACAACCCCTATCCTGTCTCTCTGGTATTCGAATTTTCTCCTGGTGAGCGCCTTCGTCAAGATATCAGCATCCTGATCCTCTGTGGGAATATATGAAAGTAACATGATTCTCTGCTGTACACAATCTCTGATATGATGGTACCTGATGTCGATATCTGCATCCATTGGGATCCCTACCCAATCTGCATTCATGAAGCCACATAGCATCACCTCATCCTCCTATCTGTACCAATCTCTGGATTGTGGTACATCGGGTCGTGTATTGACCAGATACATAAGCGACCCCACCAACTGTCGATAAACAGTGGCATCCACTACCTCCGCTGAAGTAGCATCCTCAATGACTCCGTTGAGGAATGTAGTCTTCACATCCATCTAATGGATGTGCCACCCCATCTGCATCACTTTGTAGATCCATCTCGAACCCACCACTCATTTCCCTTCTAGTCTTGGGACAATCTCCCATGCACTGTTTTTGACAATCGAATCATACTCTTCCACCATGGCATCTACCCATGCGGGATACTCCACAACTTCGTTGAAAGAGGATGGCTCAGTCACGACACATTTTATCACAAGAGCCATGTATCTAGTGTACCGATCAGGTGACTGTATCTGCCTGCCCTCTACTGTAGGTGGTCCTACAACCTTCTCTGCATCTTGAGCCAGTCACTCAGCTTCTGTAGTGCGCTTTCACCCTCTGATGGTTGGCGCTGCATGAGTGGTCTCTTCCACTCCATGAACTTCATCTTGTGGCTGATCCACGTCCTGAAGCTCATCCTTAGGAACTAATAGCTCCTCATCTGCATTCAAGTGTGGCTGCCTCTCAAGCGGACACTTCATGGCTTTCTCCTCCTGAAATTTTATATCCCGTCGCACAACAATCTTGCGACTGTCTGGCAAATACACACGATAGTTGTGTGGCATATCAGTGTACCCCACAAATATCCCAACCTCTGTGGTCGGCTCCAGCTTCTTCTTGGCATCCTTCGTCACATGCATGTAAATAGGAGAACCAAAAATCCTCAAATGGGAAATATCATGCCTCTTACCAGAATAAGCCTCCTCGGGGGTACTCATGCCAAGTATCCTGTGAGGACCACGGTTCTGCACATATACTGCAGTATTGCATGCCTCCGCCCACAAGTGAAGGGGTAGGGCCTGATCATGCAACATCGCCCATGCAACACCCACGATCGTTTTGTTCTTCCGCTCAGCAACCCCATCCTGCTATGGGTTATGGGGAGCTATGAGCTCTCTTCGAATCGCTTCTGCGCTGCAGAAGTCCTTGAACTCAGCAGAGATGAATTCACCACCGTTGTCACTCCTAAGAGCCTTCACCTTCTTCCCTGGTTCCTTCTCGACTAGTGCTTTGAACTCACAGAACTTTGAGTATGTCTCGCTCTTCTTCTGCATGAAGAAGATCCATCACTTTTGGGACAAATCATCAACACAGATCACATAGTACCTGTGCTTTTCTATTGAAGCTACTGAGAAAGGTCCACAGACGTCTGTGTGAATTCTCTCAAGGATCATCGTGGCGCGACTATCCTTCTCGTGAAAGGTGGCTTTCACAAATTTTCCCGAAGTACACCCCTTGCACTGATCTGATTGCGTAAGAGTGCCTTTAGGAAGCCCAATAGAAATCTGCTGCAGTATCTTCAAGGCTCCATGGTGAAGGTGGCCCAATCTCTGGTGCCACAGCTCGCCATCATCCTGACTCACCACTCCTTTTGGCTTGCATGCCATTAATGCGCAACCATCTACATGCAACTGATAAAGGTTCTTGACTCGAACCCCTATCTTCCGGGTTTCTCCAGTTGTCTTACTTTGCAGGAAAGCCTTTCCCTCGCTGAAAACAACATCATATCCCTTGCCTTCTAACATCGCCACAGAGATAAGATTCTTCTTCAATCCAGGAACATGCATCACTTCCTTCAATACGAAGGGTTTACCAGACTCCCTCTCAAAGGAAATGGTACCGATACCAGTCGCACTGTATCTACCATCATCGCCCATCTTGATGTGCACTCCAAGATCTTTCTCATCCAGATCAGAAAACAAATCTCGATCTCTTGTCATGTGAAAAGATGCACCACTATCCAAGAACCATACCGATCCTATCACACTTGATACCAAGCATGTGATTAGCAAAAAATCCAGCTCAAACTGCGAGGTTAAGGCCTCTCCTGCTGCAGATCCAACAGCTTGCTTATTTTTCTTCTTCTGCAGACAATTTGTGGCATAGTGTCCGTGCTGGCGATAGTGAAAGCACTTCACCTTGGACGTGTCCTACTTCTTGCCTTTCACACCAGAATGAGAAGCTTTCTTGTTCTCCCCCTTCTTTGCTTTGGCAGCCAAAGCACAATTTTCTTCATCAGATGCCTTTGATGAAGATCCGTCCTTGGTATTCTGCGTGATCTCCTCTTGCACAAGATACGACCAAAGTCTCTCCCATCTTGGCAATTTATCCCGACCGTTGAAACAGTCTTGATAGGAATGCCAACTCTTCAGAAGACCAAGGAGAGCGAAGCTCACAAGTCCTCATCATCGATAGTCACCCCCACACTTCCCACCTCATCTCGACATTGGGTGAACTTCGTGAGATACTTGGGCATACTGTCGCCTTTCTCACACTTTATGTTTCTGAGTTTATCCTTGAGCGCCAACTTCCTCTGGTCGCTCTTGCGTTGGAATAGATCTGTCAACACTTTCCACATCAAGTATGGAGAAGCCTTTCCATGGACGTTGGACATAATGTGATCCCTCACGCCCTCCAACATAATCCTTTGACACTTTGCTGTCTTCTTTTGCTAATCCCCGACTTGAGCAGCATCTGTAGGTTTTGGGACATCCGCATCTATGAACTCCTTCAACCCATTATCATCTAACACCACCTCCATCCTGTCCTTCCATGCAATATAGTTCAAGCTGCCCTCAAGGGCATACTCCAATCGCAATCTGTTGAATGACATTTCAACTTTGACACCAAGAAAACACTGCTACAAATTCGAATTCCACCAGCTCAAAACTCAACTGCTTCTGATGTAAAATTCGTGAGAACAAAGTATTTCTCGTACATAGATCGACTATATGGGCATTCACCGGATATCTCACCTTCCAAAAGAAGGATGAATCCAGAGGCTACTGACCTGATTACAGACTCTGCCTGAAGAAATAAAATGTAAACACTTTCTGAATAATAGATCCGATGATCAACTACGCTTTGATATCATGTAGAATCTCTTATACAAATCAACCAGCTCTGATACCATGTAGAAATTTTGAATAATATGACACTTATTCATAGAGATTATCCTGATTATACACTATTTGCGGAATCATGCATAATACATAAAATCGTCTACGTTGATCATCATTTTTGCAGAATTAAGAAACATTCACATGCACACATTGAAGCATCAATCACACATATCAACATAGTATATCACGGGGAACGCATGCAACTGAAAACCCCCAAATATCTGTATATTATATTGATTGAGAACATGTAACAATACATAGTACAATACTCCTCACAAGTACTCAGTACTATCTCCACCTGTTACACACAAACTAGCTCAGATTTGAATCAATCACTGGCTCAAATATCCTCCGCTGCTTGCCTGCCTCCACTACGCAATCCTGCATGAGAAGAGAATGAGAATGGCTGAACCAAACTCGTATTTCCCTTGTGCAGCACTACTCAATCCTCATTAGCAATCTCAATCCACTGATTGTGCAAATCTCATGCATAACTATAGTCACAACTGACAGCTGTCTTGCCCTTTCCCTCATCTCTAACAATTGTCTCCACTGAACTGTCCATGCACTGCGTTAACTGATGTATTCCTCAGTTGATTCATGAGTTAATAATTAGTGAATTAATTAATAATTAATTCACACCACTCATCACTAGTGTATTTGTTAGTTAGACTAAATACAACTAGTTCAACTAAGTCAAACTGAACACAACTCCATCAACTCCTCATTCAACTCCACCAAACTCAATCACTTGAGTTCTAACTTAAGTCCTTCATGCAATAGCTCAAGTAACCCATAAGGAAAAGCGTATTTCCTTCTGGCAGTTGCATGTGCCACATCTGTAGCTCGAACTGAAGTGCTCCAAGAGAATAAGTTATGTTTATAGTCAAATATTATAAGAGCTATAATATTCGACTGTTCTATTTTTAGACTGGCAGTCTAAAAATAGACTGCCCATATGTCTAAAAATAGAATTCCATTTATTTTTTACCAACATGACCAATCATCCACAAATAGCATCCTACAACTCATAGACCATGATCCATATGTGTCTAAAAATAGACTTTGCGCCAAAAATAGCATGCGGGCCCACTTAGTGAAGGCGACTTCTTTTCACTAAGCTCCATCATCTTGTTGCATTTTCAACATGGTCGATACCTACCAATTATTTTGAGGTTAGGAGATTTGTTGGGGTGACACAGTACCTGAGAAAATTCACAACCTCATTTTCAGCGATAGAAGCAAGTGGCATGAGTTTCACATGGGGAAGGGTTAGTAGAGGGCCTTTGAGGATCTAAAGAAGAATATCATTCAAGCACAAGTTCTAGAATTAGCAATCTTGCAATAGCCATTTGAAGTGGAAACATATGTATGTGAGTCTATTATGGGAGCAATATTGATGCAAAAAGGAAGGCATAAATTCTACCATTATGAAGTATTTCATGGGGAAATTTTTAACTACCCTACATACGACAAGGAGATTTATGCCTTTATGCAAGTTGTGAAGAAGTGGAAGCACTATCTTATGGGGAAGGAGACAATAATCCACATAGATCGCTAGCCACTACAATGCCTGAAGGCCCATAGTAAGCTACAACAGACTAGGATTAACCAGTGGATGGGGTTTCTACAACAACCTCATTTACTGAGCAAGTTACTTAAGGGAAACACAAACAAGTTGTTTAACATCATTTCAAGGCCACCCAAATTGAAGATCACATCTTTTGGAATTCTAATACACATGGATCCTTTCATCCATGATGTATTCAAGGAGGCATAATAAGAGGATGAGGAATTCAAGGAGGTTTTTTAGTAGTTGTAGAGCCAAAGTCATGTGCACGATGGTGACAACACATTGACTACCATCTCCAGGTTAGGTTACTTTATAGGATGGATAAGTTATGTGTTCTTAAAGGTGAGTGATTGTAGCAGGTTAGAGAGGCTCACACCTCCAAGGTTTCAAGGCACTTTAAGGTATGGAAGATAGTGGCCAACTTGTAGAGGTACGTTTATTGGCCCAAGATGCAATAACATGTAGCTAGGTTCATAATAGGACACATTATTTTTTGTACCAACAAGCCAAGTAATAGGTAACAGGGTCTATATCATCCCTTACATGTAGTCGGTCGTCCCTAGGAAAGCATTTTGATGGACTTTCTGGGAGGTTTACGAACAACTAGGAAGAGACATGACTACCTATTCATGGTATTTGATAGGTTAAATAAGATGTTTGTTTTGATGCCTTGTAAAAATACCATTAGTGGAAAATAAGAAACAAACTTGTTCTTTCGACATGTCTGGGTGCTCTTTGTGATACCAAAGAGCGTTGTTTTAGATGGGGACACACAATTTTTGAATGCATTATGGGAGAAGATGGACATGAAGTTGAATAGGTCTACATTATTCCATCCACAAAAAAATGAGAAGATAGAATTCAATAAGAATTTGGCGCAACTTTTGATGGGTTAGAATCAGAAGCATCTGAAGAACTGGGATGAAAATCTGGTATATATACAACACTCTTACAACATAGCAGTTCACACTTCTACTAGTAAGTCCCCAATTGAAACTTTTTTTGGATATTTTCCACCTTCACCTTTGGACATTTCATATGGGCAACAAGGGAGGAGTGAGGGAGGATCTTACTAGTAATCTATTAGGTTGCGTTATAATTGGGTTGCTAGGAGGAAAACAAGTTGCATTCTTTTTTATTGTGATTTGTTCCATAGATGAACAAAGTAGCCGAGAGGGATAGGGAGAGAGAACACAAAGAATATTTGTTCATTGTATTATCCCACAAGTTATAGGCCTTCTTTGTACTTACAACCATTTTCTATTCAGAGAAATAGAGTAGAGTGACTTCACATTCCAGCTGGGTTTTCTCCCAAAAGGGTTTCCTAGGTTATATCTTGTGTCAAATTGTGCATTGTGACTTTTTATTTTACTTTTCTTTATTTTTTGCATAATTATAATTTTCATGCATACACAACAAACATTAATTTACAGATTCAAAAATCTTAATAGAAATGAATCCTCATAGTGCAGATTTCATATTTTTAAGTATAATTTATCAGATTTGTTGTGATGAACTATCCAGTGGAATATCCATGATACTTTACAGATCAATCTACTACACATAAGTTCTTTTTATTTGATAAAAAATGTCTCCCCACCTAGCATTTCAACTTCCTCAACTCTTTCTATTCATTGTTTGACTATCACTACTTAGTATCATTATATGTTTGAAGAGAAGGTTTACCCACTTGGAAGCTTGTACTCAACATTGTAGATTTATTTATACTCCATAGGGATTTTAAAAACACTTGGAACCAAACATGCTTTTACAACCTTGAAAGTATGCTTCCTGCAACCTGTTGTAACTTATTTTTACACCTTGGAAGTTACAAGTTTAAAGAAAAAAATTGATAATTAATTCGTGGAAAAATCCTTAAGGTTTATGCAAATTTTATGGGTGAAATACTATTAGTGGGTTATTTATTTTTTAAAATGGAAATATAAAAAATATTGGACCCAACATCTAATATCCAAGTTTATATGTCAAAGTTAATTATTCATTGGTGTTAGTCCACCAAAGCAATGCCTAATACAATATGCTAAGCCACAAGATAAGGAAAGGATAAAAATGCAACAAGAAATAGAGAATGAAATGTATCTGGCTCGTGAAAAAGGTCTTGAAGGTTTCAACAATGATAAGTGGTCTACACAAAGTCAATAAATATCTATGGTCAATAAAAATTTTGGACCTCCCCCATTCGAAAGTTTCTTGATAAGGGGGGGGGGGGGGGGGTATGAAATAAGTTGTTTCAAAAATCCACTTTTCTCATGTGGCATATTCCTGTGAATTCCGGTCTCCCCGGATTGAAAACTGCTTACCAGCAACACCCCTCTCCCCCCCTGGAAAATCTCTTTATGATTCACAACAGTTGTTCTCAAGATATCAATATGGAATTGGGTTAAGATGTGCGGGGGGAGAAGCAATCCAATTATTACAGTGGTACCCAAATCATGACCCCTGCTGCAGGAAATATGCTCTTCATTTAGCCACAATTTTGGAGGAACAAATTTCCCATAGTAATGACAAATTAATGGCCAATATGCAGGATCTGTTCATGTGGATGGCATTTGATTCGATATGCAAGTTTGAGATCTAAGGGACCTGTCTTGCATTGTTGAAGTACCAATGCCCGGTAATGTGATAAAGAGGGTATCAAGACTTAGTGATTGCAGCCTTACATTTGAATTCAAGCATGGAATAGATTGTGTAAAGTATGGCGCCATCATCACCAATGGAATCAATTTCCAAATCGGAAGTAGGTTTTATTTATATGATAAACAATGAATAAAAAATTTGTGGGAATCTACAGACAATGAATTTCGAGCTCCATTTTTGGGCAATTAAAGTCACATCTCAAAAATATGGAATGTGAGTTTTATGCAGAATCATGTCAATTAAATGCCATGTGGGAATTTTTTTTCCAGATTATGAACAGTTAGGGATATTTCGAAGGTTCTATGAACGGTACACACCCCTATTGCGTGAAGGGCCAACTTGAACCTAAAGGCTAGTTGAGTCGGTTTCTCAGTGTAGTTTTTGCAACCAAGAACTGCATACGAGAAACAAGTACAACATTTGGCGACGTTGTGAGGGAGCGAAGTAATGAAGATATCTTTCCCCAAAGAATGATAAATATTAGGTTTATTATTTGTTGGTGAACAATATTAGGCATTTGATATTGGTTGCAATTCTCTCACTTGGTGGCTCCACTTTGTTATATAGAGATTCCACTGGGTTACCAATTCCACTGTTTCGAAATTTCAACTGCCTTTACTGTTGTGTTTGTGCAAGGCTCATGGATAGCTACAGTCAGCAATATTTTTTTTCCTCTCAGCCATGATCAGAAATCTAAGATGTCCATAGAGTATGCAACTTTTAAACTTTAGTTGTAAGTATCATTTCCTTATGGAGTTTATGTTTTATATTGTACATATTTTTTAGATTTTCAGCTACTAGCAACATGGTCTGTGAATAAACCCACTCCTCACTTGGTTACACTGGAAAGAAGATTACACCTAACAATGTAAAATTTTAGTTCAGTAAAGTAGAAGTGTCTGCAGTAGATCAGTGAGTTTTCAGTTGTTATGAAACCGGCTCACAAAAAGATAGAAAAGATAGATCAACGCCTTAGAATTCAGCCTCTTCGAGGGGGCAACCTCCTTTACATTACATAAATGAACAATTCTTTAATGATTCAAATGAAAAAACC